>CM059452.1:14478185-14685053 GCA_030390025.1 Squalus acanthias | reverse complement strand
CTCTCACACACACATTCACTCCCTCACCCTCTCTCACATTCACTCTCTCTCCCTCTCTCACATACAGGTTCACTCTCTCTGCCTCTCTCCTCTCTCACAATTATTCACTCTCTCTCCCTTTCTCACACAAATTCACTCTCTCTCCCTGTCGATCATCCTCATTCACTCTCTCGCCATCACTCACACACACTCTCTCTCTCTCTGTTACAGCAAACTTGGCAGTGATTGTGATCCTGTCCCGAGGAAGGTGCGGTCTCTCCGGATGTGTCACTCGGTACCTGGTGTCCATGGCGGTGACGGATCTCCTGGTCATTATCACCGCTGTGATATTAAACCGGATTGCTGTTACTTATTTCCCTTTCAGTTTCCTGTCCCTCACTCCGGTCTGTAGTCTCCGTGTTGCTCTAGTCTATGCAGTCATTGACAGTTCTGTCTGGTTAACAGTCGCTTTCACCTTTGATCGATTTGTGGCCATTTGTTGCCAGAAGCTGAAAACAAAATATTGCACCGAGAAAAAGGTGGCGGTGGTTATTGGAACGGTCTGTGCCCTGAGCTGCTTCTAAAATACCTTCGAGTATTTTACATATGAACCTTTGTACACAATTAACAACATTCCCTGGTTCTGCAGCGTAAAATTAATATATTATACCTCACCTGCATGGATCGCATATGACTGGATTCACCACATTTTAACCCCGTGTCTCCCATTCATTCTGATTTTGCTGCTCAATGCTCTGACCGTCAGACACATTCTAGCGGCCAGTAGAGCCCGCAGGAGACTCCGGGCCCACAGCAATGGAGAGAATCAGAGTGACCCAGAGATGGAGAAGCGGAGAAATTCCATTGTCTTACTCTTCTGTATCTCAGGCAATTTCATTCTGTTACACGTGTTATTACTGAGAACCTTCCTCTCTGTCCAGATTGCGAAAGTTACTTATTTCTCAGGTTCCAATGTCAATGAATCAACTTTTAATCTGGAGGAAATCGGATATATGCTTCAGTTTTTGAGTTCCTGCATCAACCCGTTTATTTATGCAGGAAGCCAGAGTAAATTCAGAGAGGAGTTAAAGAATGGGGTGAAATATCCACTGAGTCTCATTGTTAAATTATTGAAATGATGAAAATAGTAAAGTATATCATGAATTGTACATTATATTCCATGCTGTGCTCTTCTTGTCCGTGTCAGACCCGGTCTCCCCTCCCAGATACACAGTCACTCACTCTAAGATCCTTACCCAATGTAAATTTAAGAATGTATGCGGAACACTGCATCAGCGCACAATTCAGTGTTGTAACCCGTTCACAGTTAGTTTCCAGTTCTCTTGTCAGTGCTGACTCAGGCCTGGTACATTCAAACCAGCCCCGAGGGCCCTGGAGTATCTCTACATTCATGTGGAGTCCGACCTCTGATCTGTGATTGGATATCAAGTTTAACTGTTTAATGAAGGGACCCAATGTCCCTCCTGGGAATGGTTTGGATCTTGAGGGTCGGACACGCTCTGAAATGGGAGCACGGGCTGTCCCCACGCATTGTTCTCCGCTCACTGGGCACCGCCCCACAGCCGCACTCCTGTGTCCATAAACATAGGAACAGAGGAATTGCTGGAGGATAAAGATAAAGGACCATCCAGGACACTTTCTGCTCTTTTCAATGGCCAATTGGGACGTCATCCCCCCCAGTGTAATTAAAGAAAATAAAATTAATCTAACGAACGTGCCCCCCTTTGTAAAGGGTCACAAACAATAATCACCAAAATCATACAAATAGAAAACTTTGCAAATTAAATGAGAATATTATCTTCACTATCTTTTATACACTCAAGTCTAGTTCGATTTTTACCATCCTGGTAGTCCCCCGATACAATCATAATGGAGTTGTTGATTAGTCACAGAAATCAATATCTATCGATTATTCTACAACAGACCCAGACATGAGGTGAGGAAATCCCCAGTGGTGGAGAGCTTTCGGAACCATACGACCACAGTAACCTGTTCCTCCCGAGCACACTGCACTTACCACATGTCATGCCTCTAATTACTCACATACTGTGTCCCCAATTGTTATACTAGGAATTAAATCTCTCTAATTTGCATTTGAATGAATCGACACTAACTGCTTCCACCGTCTCCCTAGGCAGCCTGTCCATAGATTGACCACTCACTCACTGAAATACTGTTTCAGCAGATTGGGTTTGAATTGACCCCCTTCAAGCGCAGGCCGTGTCCTCTGGTTCTACTGTCTGGACAACGTGAAATAACTTGTCGTGCTCTACATTATCTGGTCCCTTTAGAATCCTAAAAAGAGCAATCATATCACCTCTCGACATTATCTTTTCCGGTGAGAACTTGCTCAATTTACAGGATCGCCCCTCACAATCCAATTCCGTCCATCCTCCGGTAATTCTGGTCACACTCTTCCGTGTCCGTTCAATAGCTGCAATACCCTGTGGTGTCCAGAGCTGTACACAGTAGTCTGAGCCCGGTTGCACCAATGATATATAAAGTGGGGCAGGATTGCCTCGCTATCTCGGCTCAATATTGATATTTTAATACAGCCCAACGTCTGATTTGCTTTACTCATTGTTGCGATAGCTTCAATTTATTGTCAATAAGACCCCCAGATCTCTTTCACTTTCTATGTTAATTAAGTTCTTTTCATTTAAGTGAGAGCAAAATGCTATGTAATAGCCTTGTTAGCAAAATACAAGCCCATGGGAATAAAGAGGCGGCGGCAGAATGGACACAGACTGGGCTCAGAGACAGGAAGCAGAGAGTAGTGGTGAATGGTTATTTTCAGACTGCAGGAAAGTATACGGTGGTGTCCCCCAGGGGTCGGTGTCAGGACCACTGCTCTTTTTGATATATATTAATAACCTGTACTTAGGTGTACGAGCCACAGTTTCAAAGTTTGCAGATGACACAAAACTTGGAAATGTAATAAAATGTGAGGAGGATTGGAGCAGACTTCAGGAGGACAGAGACAGACTGGTGAAATGGCCAGACACATGGCAAATTCAATATAATGCAGAGCAGCGTGTAGTGATGCATCTTGGCAGGAAGAATTAGGAGAGACAGTTTTATCTAAATGGTACAATTCAAAAGGACTGCAGGAACAGAGAGACCTGAGGGTATACGGACACACATCTTTTAATGAGGCAGAACAAGTTGATTAGGCTGTTAAAAAGCGGACATAAATCCGGGCTTTATATATAGAGACTTTGGCCCTGAAATTCGCCTCTCCGGCTTGCCGCGGGGGTTAGGATCGATGCGCACTTACCTATCGCGCCTGCCGTTGTGTTTTGGGCCCACGGGAACTTCAGCTCCTGGGCCTCTCCCAACTGCCGGCGCGCAGTGCGTGCGTGTCCCAGGGGCGTAGTTAGTGCGATGCGTCCCCTGGGATCACGTGGGCCATGGTGAGCCAATGGCAGCAGACCATCTTTCATTCACAGATTTGACAGGAAGACCTGTCAAATCTGTGAATTGAAATCGGCCCCAAAAGAACAGCTAAACTTAAAATAAATTTAAAAAAAACCAACACATTTATAAAATAACTATAGTTCAATAAATTAACCACTTTAAACAAAAATTTAAATTTTTGAAAATATATAAATACTTTTTAAAAGTGATAAAAATAAACTTACCTTTCTTTAAAGTATCTAAAATATGAACCTGTTGAAATTTTTTTAAAATTATACTTAATTAACCACTTACCTTGTTGAAAACGGCTCCTGCGCCTCTTTTTTTTAAGCGCAGGCGCTTCACTCCTTACCTTCCAGTGGAAACCTGAAAAAAAATCTTAGTTTGCTGCGTGCGCACAGCCTCTAAGGCGCACGCGGTTCACCGAGGAACCGCCCCCTTCACCAGACTGGAAGTTCCGGTTTCCTGCGCATGCGCAGTGAATGTAGGACACCGGCACTTCGGGACGTCTTACGGGTGAGTACGCACTGTGTACTCACCCGGAAGGGCCGAATTTTTGTCCCATAGAGAACAAAAACAAGGAAGTTATGAAAACTTTATCAATGACTGGTCAGACCTTTCAATGCCAAGGTTGAACCTGACCCATTACCATTTGCTTCACGTGAAGTTTGTCCAGAATATTAAACAGTCCTGGTTATGTTTAATAACAGCGGAATCTAACACCTGCAGTCACATGTAAACTCGCTGGTGTGTCACAAATTGGCATGATGACTAAATCCCTCTCCACCCACGGAACATTTCAATGGTTTCTGTCCCTGGTGAAGATACCAGTGCGCGAGCGATGGGAGGACTGTTCAATCCTTTGCCACACACGGAGAAGGTGAAGGGCCGCACCGGTGTGAGTTTCAAGCTGGGATGGATAATTGATTCCCTGCCCACAATCCCCACATTTCCCTGGTTTCTCCGTGGTGCCGGTGTCTTTGTGTCTCCCCAGGTTGGACGATCGGTTGAAGCCTCGTGCTCACACAGAGCACGTGGACGGTTTCTCCCCGCTGTGAATAGCGCAATGCTTTTTTCTGGCTCTGTAACTGGTTAAAGCTCTTCCCCAATCAATACACTGGAACACATTCACTTGAGTGTGTGTGACTCGGTGATTTTTCCAGTACCACTGATGATCCCCTCCATCTCCTCCCCTGAAGGTACTGACTCTGGCTGGGTTCAGTTCTACACTCACTGGTTCCCCTCCCTCTCCTCCTGTGAAGGTACTGACTCTGGCTGGGTTCAGTTCTACACTCACTGATGCTCCTCCCTCTCCGTCCGTGGAGGTGCTGACTCTGGCTGGGTTCAGTTCTACATTCACTGGTTCCCCTCCCTCTCCTCCCCTGAAGGTGCTGTTTCTGGCTGGGTTCAGTTCTACACTCACTGGTTCCCCTCCCTCTCCTACCCTGAAGGTGCTGACACTGGCTGGGTTCATTCTACACTCACTGGTTCCCCTCCCCTGAAGGTGCTGACTCTGGCAGGGTTCAGTTCTACACTCACTGGTTCTCCTCCCTCTCCTCCCATGAAGGTACTGTTTCTGGCTGGGTTCAGTTCTACACTCACTGTTTTCCCTCCCCTGAAGGTGCTGACTCTGGCAGTGTTCAGTTCTACACTTACTGGTTCCCCTCCCTCTCCTCCCCTGAAATTGCTGACTCTGGCTGGGTTCAGTTCTACAATCATTGGTTCACGTCCATCTCCTCCACTGAAGATGCTGACTCTGTCTCGGTTCAGTTCTGCAGTCACTGGTTCCCCTCCCTCTCCTCCCCTGAAGGTGCTGACTCTGGCTGGGTTAATATCCACATTCACAAAATAAAACTTCATGGCCAGAGTGAAAACAGTGTGATAATTATGACAAGAAAGAGATTAGAAGCAGGTAGAATGCTACTCCAGCGCTTGGTGTCATTTATAACCGTCACAAACACTCAGCACCCCGTGCGAGAGACTGTTGGGTAAAGCCCTGAATAAAATAACATATGTTCATTTTGGAATTCATCAAGTACTGGACCAGTTACTAATTCTACTTGGATCAACTTAATCTGTAGTAAACTCTGGTAATTCAGTGTGTAAATATCTGGTAAGACTGCAAGATTATATGATCTGACAGGAGAGGCTCCAGTCGAGTTGCAGTGGGGCTGCGGATGTTACAGCAATCCCCAGCCAGCCCTGCAGTGGAAATATAGAGAAATTATCTGGGCTTGGGTATGTGGGGCACAAGATCAAAATGTCCAGATGAGACCAAAATACGGAGCGTGGGAACTGTGAAGAGGAATGTAAGTGACTTCAGAGTGAATCCACAGGTTAGTAAATGGGGCGGGTAAATGATAGATGAAATTTATCGCGGAGAAATGTGAGGAGATACATTTTGGGATGAAGCAAAGGGCGATAAAATGTACAATAAATGCTAAACCTATAATATGAGTAGAGGAGCAAAGAGACTTAGACGTATAAGATTCTAGCTAATGCCTTGTCTTATCAATTGGCAGGATCAAGAGTCTAGTGTCAGCAAATTTAATACCTTATTAGAATATAAGATAAGCAGATTCTCTGTCCTCTACCGTACCTTACATTGATCCATCAATCAGAGTAAACTTGCAAGTCCCGCATGTCCACAGTAAATTACATGAGGTGAGCCCGCTGCATGGAACCTCGGGCGCCCTGAGCTTGATCTCCGGTGTCTCCAGTCCCGACTGCCCCCTTACATCAGGATCCCCTCACTTTTATACCCTGTAGTGATCCAGCTCTGGCACCTGACTCCTCTTTGTCTTCTCTGCTGGGTTTTGGCAGGAAGCGAGGGAAAGACAGCTGGAACTTCTCTAATCTGTGATTTACAAGGACACTTTCCCTGGTTCCCAGCAGTTACTTTCCTTCAGTAATTGTCTCATTATCCCTAAACTACCCTGTCTGCTGTTAATGATGTTATTTCTTATAGTTTTCTAATTATAGCTATAAAGATGACGCATTATAATCTAACGTATTCTATTACTCACTCCGGTTTAAGCTTATATTGTGGTTAATAGCAGACAAACCCTGTTCTTTCTCCTGATCAGATGAGAGTTTCCACCCAGTGGATTCAGTGGAATGGAATGTTTTATCAGTGTTGCCATGGCGACCTGTCTGCAGTGAAGCGTCTGTTTGAGTGTCTAACTCAGACTAAACTTCTCGTTCCCATAACAAACATTATACCAGACATTTAATGGCAGTGTATTTTAGCCATGTTATGTTAATTTAATATCTCTATAATCTACAAGGGGTTCAGATACACAAACCTTTAAAAGTGGTAGGACAAGTTGAGAATTCTGTTACTAAAGCAGACTATGGCTTTATAAGTGGAGGTATAGAGTACGAAAGCAAGGAAGTTATCCTAAACCTTAATAAATCACTGGTTAGGCCTCAGCTGGAGTATTGTGTTCAGTTCTGGGCACCACACTTTAGGAAGGATATCAATGACTTGGAGACGGTACAGAGAGGATTTACGCGAATGGTACAAGGATGAGTGACTTCAGTTACATAGAGAGACGAAGAAAGCTAGGGTTGTTCTCCTTAGATCAAAGAATGTTAAGGGGAAATTAAATAGAGGTATACACATCGTAAATGGGTTTCATAGTGTAAATAACTGGGGCATTATGCGCAACGAGAGTGTCATTGAAACACTCTCGAGTCAGGTAGAGCACGGGTTACACACAGTCATTGAGTCATAGAGTCATAGAGTTATACAGCACGGATAGAGGCCCTTCGGCCCATCGTGTCCGCGCCGGCCATCAAGCCCTGTCTAATCTAATCCCATATTCCAGCATTTGGTCCGTAGCCTTGTATGCTATGGCATTTCAAGTGCTCATCCAAATGCTTCTTGAATGTTGTGAGGGTTCCTGCCTCCACAACCCTTTCAGGCAGTGAGTTCCAGACTCCAACCACCCTCTGGGTGAAAAATTCTTTCTCAAATCCCTTTAAAACCTCCCGCCCTTTACCTTGAATCTATGCCCCCTTGATATAGACCCCTCTACTAAGGGAAAAAGCTCCTTAGTATCCATCCTATCTATGCCCCTCATAATTTTGTACACCTCAATCATGTCCCCCCTTAGCCTCCTCTGCTCCAAGGAAAGCAAACCCAATCTGCCCAGTCTCTCTTCATAGCTGAAGCGCTCCAGCCCGGGTAACATTCTGGTGAATCTCCTCTGCACCCTCTCCAAAGAGATCACATCCTTCCTGTAGTGTGGCGACCAGAACTGCACACAGTAGTCCAGATGTGGCCTAACCAGTGTTTTATACAGCTCCATCATAACCTCCTTGCTCTTATATTCTATGCCTCGGCTAAATAATGCAAGTATCCCATATGATTTTTTACCACCTTATCCACCTGTTCCGCCGCCTTCAGGGATCTGTGTACTTGCACACCAAGATCCCTCTGACCCTCCGTCTTGCCTAGGGTCTTACCATTCAGTGTTTATTCCCTTGCCTTGTTAGTCCCTCCAAAGTGCATCACCTCGCACTTTTCCGGATTAAATTCCATTTGCCACTGTTCCGCCCATCTGACCAACCAATCTATATCGTCCTGCAGACTGAGGCTACCCTCCTCGCTATTTACCACCCTACCAATTTTTGTATCACCTGCGAACTTACTGATCATACATAGAACATAGACATAGAACATAGAACAGTACAGCACAGTACAGGCCCTTCGGCCCTCGATGTTGTGCCGAGCATTGTCCGAGACCAAGATCAAGCTATCACACTCCCTATCACTCTGGTGTGCTCCATGTGCTTATCCAATAACCGCTTGAAAGTTCCTAAAGTGTCCGACTCCACTATCACAGCAGGCAGTCCATTCCACACCCCAACCACTCTCTGAGTAAAGAATCTACCACGGACATCCCTTCTATATCTCCCCCCATGCACCTTATAGTTATGCCTCCTTGTAACAGCTGCCTCTACCCGAGGAAATAGTCTCTGAACATCCACTCTAACTATCCCCCTCGTCATCTTATAAACCTCTATTAAGTCGCCTCTCATCCACCTCCGCTCTAAAGAGAAAAGCCCCAACTCCCTCAATCTTTCCTCATAAGACCTCCCCCCCAAACCAGGCAGCATCCTGGTAAATCTCCTTTGCACTCTTTCCAATGCTTCCACGTCCTTCCTATAGTGAGGTGACCAGAACTGCACACAATATTCCAAATGTGGTCTCACCAAGGTCCTGTACAGTTGTAGCATAACCTCACGGTTCTTAAACTCAAACCCTCTGTTAATAAACGCCAACACACCATAGGCCTTCTTTACTGCTCTATCCACTTGAGTGGCAACCTTCAGAGATCTGTGGATATGAACCCCCAGATCCCTCTGTTCCTCCACGTTCCTCAGAACACTGCCGTTGACCCTGTAATCCTTATTCAAATTTGCCCTACCAAAATGAATCACCTCGCACTTATCAGGGTTAAATTCCATCTGCCATTTTTCGGCCCAGCTCTGCATCCTATCAATGTCTCTTTGCAGCCTACAACAGCCCTCCACCTCATCCACTGCTCCACCAATCTTGGTGTCATCAGCAAATTTACTGATCCACCCTTCAGTCCCCTCCTCCAAGTCATTGATAAAAATCACAAACAGCAGAGGACCCAGCACCGACCCCTGTGGCACACCGCTGGTAACTGGTCTCCAGTCCGAAAATGTTCCATCCACCACCACCCTCTGCCTTCTATGAGATAGCCAGTTACTTATCCAATCGGCCATATTTCCCTCTATCCCACAACTCCTTACTTTCTTCATGAGCCGACCATGGGGAACCTTATCAAACGCCTTACTAAAATCCATGTATACGACATCAACCGCTCTACCTTCATCCACACACTTAGTTACCTCCTCAAAGAATTCAATCAAATTTGTTAGGCAAGACTTACCCTTCACGAATCCATGTTGACTATCCCTGATTAAGTTGCCCCTTTCCAAATGGTCATAAATCCTATCCCTCAGGACCTTTTCCATTATCTTACCAACCACCGAAGTAAAACTAACAGGCCTATAATTACCAGGGTCATTCCTATTTCCTTTCTTGAAGAGAGGAACAACATTCGCCACTCTCCAGTACTCTGGCACCATTCCCGTGGACAGTGAGGACCCAAAGATCAAAGCCAGAGGCTCTGCAATCTCCTCCCTTGCCTCCCAAAGAATCCTAGGATATATCCCATCTGGCCCAGGGGACTTATCGACCCTCAGGTTCTTCAAAATTGCTAAAACATCTTCCCTCAGAACATCTACCACCTCCAGCTTATCCACCTTTATCACACTCTCATCCTCAAGAACATGGCCCCTCTCCTCGGTGAACACTGACGAAAAGTATTCATTCATCACCTCTCCTATCTCTTCTGACTCCATGCACAAGTTCCCACTACTGTCCTTGACCGGCCCTACCCTCACCCTGGTCATTCTTTTATTTCTCACATAAGAGTAAAAGGCCTTGGGGTTTTTCTTGATCCGATCCGCCAAGGACTTCTCATGCCCCCTCCTAGCTCTCCTAAGCTCTTTTTTTAGCTCATTCCTTGCTACCTTGTACCCCTCAATCGACCCAACTGAACCTTGTTTTCTCATCCTTACATACGCTTCCTTTTTCCTCTTGACTAGACATTCAACCTCTTTTGTGAACCATGGTTCTCTCACTCGGCCATTTCCTCCCTGCCTGACAGGGACATACATATCAAGGACACGCAGTAATTGCTCCATGAAAAAGCTCCACTTTTCGTTTGTGCCTTTCCCTGATAGTTTCTGTTCCCATCTTATACTCCCTAATTCTTGCCTAATCGCATCATAATTACCCCTCCCCCAATTATAAACCCTGCCCTGCCGTATGGCCCTATCCCTCTCCATTGCAATATTGAAAGTTACCGAATTGTGGTCACTATCTCCAAAGTGCTCTCCCACATACAAATCAAACACTTGGCCCGGTTCATTACCCAGTACCAAATCCAACGTGGCCCCAGCTCTTGTCGGCCTATCCACATATTGTGTCAGGAAACCCTCCTGCACACACTGTGCAAAAACTATCCCATCCGAACTGTTTGACCAAAAAAGGTTCCAATGAATATTTGGAAAGTTGAAGTCACCCATGACAACTAGTCTGTGACCTCCACACCTATTCATAATCTGCTTTGCAATTTCTTCCTCCACATCTCTATTACTATTTGGGGGCCTGTAGAAAACTCCTAACAACGTGACCGCTCCTTTCCTATTTCTAACTTCAGCCCATATTACCTCAGACGGCAGATCCCCCTCGAACTGCCTTTCTGCCGCTGTTAAACTATCCTTGATTAACAATGTTACTCCTCCACCTTTCTTACCAACTTCCCTACTCTTACTGAAACATCTATACCCCGGAACTTCCAACAACCATTCCTGTCCCTGTTCTAACCATGTCTCCGTAATGGCCACCACATCGTAGTCCCAAGTACCAATCCACGCTCCAAGTTCTCCAACCTTATTCCGGATGCTCCTTGCATTGAAGTAGACACACTTCAAGCCATCTTCCTGTCTGCCGGTACATTCCTGCGACCTTGATACCCTCCTCAGTACCTCCCTACACTCACCACTGGCTCCTGGACTACAGCCCTTTTTCCCATCCCCCTGACAAATTAGTTTAAACCCCCCCGAAGAGCCGTAGCAAATTTCCCTCCCAGGATATTGGTGCCCCTCTGGTTCAGGTGCAAACCGTCCTGTTTGAACAGGTCCCACCTTCCCCAGAATGTGCTCCAATTATCCACATAACTGAAACCCTCCCCGCTACACCATCCCTGCAGCCACGTGTTTATCTGCACTCTCTCCCTGTTCCTCAACTCGCTAGCACGTGGCACCGGCAACAAACCAGAAATTACAACATGGTTTGTACTGGCTCTCAGCTTCCAACCTAGCTCCCTAAATTCCTGTTTTAAATCCCCGTCCCTTCTCCTACCTATGTCGTTGGTACCGATGTGTACCACGACTTGTGATTGTTCCCCCTCCCCTTTGAGGATTCTGAAAACACGGTCCGAGACGTCACGGACCCTGGCACCCGGGAGGAAACATACCATCCGTGAGTCTCTTTTGCTGCCACAGAACCTCCTATCTGTCCCTCTGACTATTGAGTCCCCAATAACTATTGCTCTCCTGCTCTCCCCCCTTCCCTTCTGAGCCACAGGGATGGACCCTTTACATTCGTATCCAAGTCGTTAATGTAGACCACAAACAGCAAGGGACCCAGCACCGATCCCTGTGGTACCCCACTTGCCACAGGCTTCCAGTCACAAAAACAACCTTCGACCATCACCCTCTGCGTTCTGCCACTCAGCCAGTTTTGTATCCAATGTGCCAAGGCACCCTGGATTCCATGGGCTCTTACCTTCTTGACCAGTCTCCTGTGCGGGACTTTATCGAAGGCCTTACTGAAATCCATATATAGCACATCCACTGCGTTACCCTCATCCACACACCTAGTCAGCCCCTCAAAAAATTCAATCAAATTAGTCAGACATGATCTTCCCTTGACAAAGCCATGTTGGCTAAACCTGATTAATCCTTGCCTCTCCAAGTGGAGACTAATTTTGTCCCTCAGAATTTTTTCCAATAATTTTCCTACCACTGATGTTAGGCTCACTGGCCTGTAGTTCCCCGGTTTTTCCCTACTCCCTTTCTTGAATAATGGTACTACATTAGCGGTTCTCCAGTCCTCTGGCACATACCCTGTGGCCAGAGAGGTTCTGAATATATGTGTTAGAGCCCCCGCAATCTCCTCCTTTGCCTCACACAGCAGCCTGGGATACATTTCATCCGGACCTGGGGATTTATCCATTTTTAGACCTGCTAAAACCGCCAATACCTCCTCCCTCTCGATGTTAAAATGTTCGAGTATATCACAGTCCCCCTGCCCTAATTTTATGTCTGCATCGTCCTTCTCCATAGTGAAAACAGATGCAAAAAATTCATTTAGACCCCACCTACATCTTCCGGCTCCACACACAGATTGCCACTTTTGTCCCCAATGGGCCCTATTTTTTCCCTAGTTATTCTCTTACCCTTAATATACTTATAAAACATATTAGGATTTTCCTTTATTTTGCTCGCCAGTGTTATTTCATGGCCCCTCCTTGATCTCCTAATTTCTTTTTTAAGTACCCCCCTGCACTTTTTGTACTACTCTAGGGCTTCCTCCTTCTTTAGCATTTTGTATCTGCCAAAAGCCCTCCTTTTTTTCCTGATCCATTCTCGTATATCCCCCGACATCCAAGGTTCCCTGGGGTTATTGGAACCACCCTTGACCTTTACGGGAACATGCTGCCATTGCATGATCTCAATCTCCCTTCTGAAAGAATCCCATTGCAACGATGCGGATCTTCCTAATAGCAGCTGATCCCAGTCCATTTTGGCCAGATCCTGCCTTATCTTATTAAAATCGGCCTTCCCTCAATTTACAACCTTTATTTCCGGCCCATCCCTGTCCTTTTCCATGACCACCTTAAATCTCACCGTATTATGGTCACTGTCACCAAAGTGCTCACCTATTAGCACTTCTTCCACTTGGCCGGCCACATTCCGTACAATTAGATCCAGTACCGCCCCCTCTCTTGTAGGACTTTCTGCATGCTGGCTCAAAAAGCTCTCCTGGATGCACTTTAAGAATTTTGAACCCTCTAAGCCTTTCACACTCTGACTATCCCAATTAATATTGGGGAAGTTGAAATCCCCCATTATTATTACCCTATTATTTGCACATTTCTCTGAGATTTGCCTACATATCTGTTCCTCTATCTCCCCCTGACTGTTTGGGGGCCTATAGTACGCACCCAGCAAAGTGCTTGCCCCCTTTTTGTTTTTAAGCTCCACCCATATAGCCTCCTTGGAGGAACCTGCTAATATATCATCCCTCCTTATGGCAGTAATTGATTCCTTAATTAATATTGCGACACCCCCTCCTCTTATACCTCCCCCTCTGTCTCGCCTGAAGATTCTGTACCCCGGAATATTGAGCTGCCAGTCTTGCCCCTGCCTCAACCATGTCTCCGTGATAGCAACAATATCGTACTCCCATGTGTTTATCAACAACTTCAGTTCATCCACCTTATTCGCTAGACTCCTTGCATTAAAATAGATGCCTTCCAGCCTTGCTCTTACACGTTTGCCCTGTCTTCCAAGCTGACTTGTTTTTTTCTCTATATTCGACTGTACATCACCAACTATTGTAGCTGCATTCTGTATCCCATCCCCCTGCCAAGTTCGTTTAAACCCCGCCCCCCCGCCCCCCCAACAGTGCTAGCAAACCTCGCCGCAAGGATATTTGTCCCGCTCTGGTTCAGGTGCAAACCGTCCGACTTGTACAAGTCCCACCTACCCCAGAAGCATGCCCAGTGATCCAGGAAACTAAAACCCTCCCTCCTGCACCAACTCTTTAGCCACGCATTCATCTGTTCTATCCTCCTATTCCTATACTCACTAGCACGTGGCACTGGGAGTAATCCAGAGATTACAACCTTTGAGTTCCTGCTCTTTAATCTGCTGCCAAGCTCCCTAAATTCTTGATGCAGGACCTCATCCCCCTTCCTACCTATGTCGTTGGTCCCAATGTGAACCACGACCTCTGCCTGCTCCCCCTCCCCCTTAAGATTACCCTGTAGCCGCTCAGTGACATCCATGACCCTGGCCCCAGGGAGGCAACAAACCATCCTGGAGTTACATTTACGGCCAGAGAAACGCCTATCTGTTCCCCTTACGATAGAATCCCCTACCACTATTGCTCTCCCACTCTTTTTCCTCCCTTTCTGAGCAGCAGAAGCAACCCTGGTGCCAGGAAGTCGGCTGCTGCCGCTCTCCCCTGGTGAGTCATCCCCCTCAACAGTATCTAAATCGGTATAACTGTTTGAAAGGGGGATGACCGCAGGGGTCCCCTGTACTTCCTGCCTGCCTCTGCTGCTCCGCCTGATGGTCACCCATTTCCCTTCTGCCTGTGCAGCCCTACCCTGCGGCGTGACCAATTCGCTAAACGTGTTATCCACGACCCTCTCAGCATCGTGTATGCTCCAAAACTCATCCACCCGCAGCTCGAGCGCCGCAATGCGGTCTACAAGTAGCTGCAGCTGGATGCATTTCTCGCACACATGGTCCCCAGGGACACTGGCAGCGTCCCTGAATTCCCACATGGAGCAAGAGGAGCATAACACGGGGCTGATCTCACCTGCCATGAACGACTCCTTCAATTAAATTAAAAATGTATTCAATACCCCAGTTACAGATATACTCTAGGGCGCTTTATTTACCAACTGTCCCCACTACAACACAGAGACCTTGAAATTTAACACTACAGAATTTAAGCTTAAAAATAGAGAAATACTCACCAACCAATCACTTACCTGCTTCTTGGTGACGTCACACTTCGATTATTTTTCCCTCCGAGTTTGGAGACTGGTACTACTTACCTCGTCTCTGGAGCCTTTTATAGGCCCACTGCCGCCGCTGAAACTCCCGCCGACGCTCTGAGGCCTTACCTGGTCTCTGGAGCCTTTTATAGGCCCACTGCCGCCGCTGAAACTCCCGCCGACGCTCTGAGGCCTTACCTGGTCTCTGGAGCCTTTTATAGGCCCACTGCCGCCGCTGAAACTCCCGCCGACGCTCTGAGGCCTTACCTGGTCTCTGGAGCCTTTTATAGGCCCACTGCCGCCGCTGAAACTCCCGCCGAGTAAAGCTCCCTCTACACTGTCCGACCAAACATTCGCGGGACAGGTACAGCACGCGTTAGATACAGGGTAAAGCTCCCTCTACACTGTCCGACCAAACATTCGCGGGACAGGTACAGCACGCGTTAGATACAGGGTAAAGCTCCCTCTACACTGACCCATCAAACACTCCCAGGGCAGGTACAGCACGGGTTAGATACAGAGTGAAGCTCCCTCTACAAAGCACATCAAACACTCCCAGGGCAGGTACAGCACGGGTTAGATACAGAGTGAAGCTCCCTCTACAAAGCACATCAAACACTCCCAGGGCAGGTACAGCACAGGTCAGATACAGAGTAACGCTCAGTTCCTTGGACACCGACTCCCTTCCTGGCCCCTGTCTGAGGCTGAACCAGTAAGTTTGCAACCTCGGCGTTCTATTAGACCCTGTTCTGAGCATTCGGTCACCTCGATAACCCGAGTCTGTCAGCGGAGAGGAAGCCTCGCAGCTGCCGCCGCGGTCCCGGGGGCTGTTATTCGGCCGCATCCCGTGTTTATAAAATCTGCCTCGTGTTTTTATTGCCCCACTGCGCCCCGTTCTCTTCCACCTGTCCCGCTCCCGCCTTCTCTTTTCCTTCTGCTGTCTTCCTCCAGAGAGCAGCCGGCGGCCGGCACTGCGCATCCTCAGGACAGACACTGTCCAGGAACGAGTGTCTATTGCGCCAGCGCACTATTTTAGATAGAGCGTATTCTATAACACGGAGCATTCGAGGTAAGCAGAAGCGCCATTGAGTTTCTGAAGAATTCAGGGATAATCTGTTTTTTAATTTATCTACAGCCTGTAATTCAAATAATAAATTGGGTCTAAGCTCCCCATACCGTCTAGAGTGCCTCTCCTAACCTCGGTATCCTAAAGCAAAACCCCTAAACTCAACACGCTAAACCCAACCCCTGACCCCCAAACTGTAACCGTACCCCCGAAACCCCACCACAAACACTAACACCCTAACCATAACACCCTAACCCCAACCCCTAACCCCAAACTGTAACCCAAACCCTGTAACCCCACCCCTAACTCTAACATCCTAACCACAACACCAGAAACCCTACCCTAAACTAAACCCTAACCGTAAATTACAAACTAATCCCTAACCTGCGACTGTCTCAATAGTGACTGTGACATCACCGTGAGCACCGGAAGGCGGCGGTGTCAAAAGTCTCTTCATTTTTAATATTATCTCCTCCCCTCACTTCCTGCTCCAAAGGCGCCTCTCTGAGCTTCAGCAGTTCCATTCACCTTTGACCTATAATATTATCTCCATTACAGGCTGCTGATATATAAAAACATCATTTAAGAATGGTCTCCTCCTGGGCTGAATCATTCTCTGATTCTATGGTCGGAGCTCCAAAGGCGTGTGGCCGTGTCCAGAATACACCGGACGGCAGATTTCTCCCTCTCGATATCAATGGAGGTCTGGAGCGAGCGGGTTAATAAACCCCGAGAGTCACAGGTTTTACAAACACCGAGTGCGGCCCCAGGACCGAATATAAAACAGTGAGCATTATCCCCGCTTCCCACTGCCCGCCGGTTTCTCCCGTCTCACTCTGGCCCGAAACATTGATCTGAACAAACGGCAAACCCCGGGACAGATAGAGCGGTTTCTGAACCTCGGGGATTGTGGGTAATCCGGCGGCCATCAGTGATCGGTTATCGATCAGACTTTGTAAGAGTCGGTCACAGATCAGAATCTACATCAGAAATGATACTGTCAGTGACACTGAGCGCTGGGAGAAGAGGATCCAAATCCCTCTTAGTACCAAGGGGTCCGGTCCCCATAGGGTGCCGGGGGTTCAGTCCCCACAGGGCCCGGGGGCTCAGTTCCCACAGGGGCCGGTGGTTCAGTTCCCACAGGGGCCGGTGGTTTAGTCCCTACAGGGGCCGGGGGATCAGTTCCCACAGGGGCCGGTGGTTCAGTCCCTACAGGGGCCGGGGGTTCAGTTCCCACAGGGCCCGGGGGCTCAGTTCCCACAGGGCCCGGGGGTTCAGTTCCCACAGGGCCCGGGGGTTCAGTTCCCACAGGGGCCGGTGGTTCAGTCCGTACATGGGCCGAAGGTCCTGTCCCTACAGGGGCCGGTGGTTCAGTTCCTACAGGGGCTGGTGGTTCACTCCCCACAGGGGCCGGGGGTTCACTCCCTACAGAGGCCGGTGGTTCAGTTCCTACAGGGGCCGGTGGTTCACTCCCCACAGGGGCCGAAGGTCCTGTCCCTACGGGGGCTGGTGGTTCAGTTACTACAGGGGCCGGTGTTACAGTCCCTACAGGGGATGGTGGTTCACTCCCCACAGGGGCCGAAGGTCCTGTCCCTACAGGGGCCGGTGGTTCAGTCTCTACAGGGGCCGTGGTCCTGTCCCTACAGGGCCCGGTGTCCTGTCCCTACAGGGGCCGGGGTTTCACTCACTACAGGGGCCGGGATCCTGTCCCTTCAGGGGCCGCGGTCCTGTCCCTACAGGGGCCAGGGTTTCACTTCCTAGGGGCCGTGGTCCTGTCCCTCCAGTGGTTGTGCTTTCATTCCCTAGGGCCCGGGGTCCTGTCCCTCCAGTCGCCGGGCTTTCATTCCCTAGGGGCAGGGGTCCTGTCCCTACAGGGGCCGGGGTCCTATCCCTACAGTGGGCGGGGTTTTACTCACTACAGGTGCCGGGGTCCTTTCCCTGCAGGGGCCGGTGTCCTTTCCCTACAGGGGCCGGTGTTTCATTCCCTAGGGGCCGGGATCCTGTCCCTACAGGGGCCGCGGTTTCATTCCCTAGGGTCCTGACACTCACAGAAGCACACACCCTTGAGCTTAGAAGGTTGAGGGGTAATTTAACCGATGTTTAGATAATAACGGATTTTGACAGTATAAATGCGGAGAAACTATTTCATCTGATGGAGGAATCCAGAACAAGGGGTCACAATATTAAAATAAGAGCTCGGCCGGTCAGGAGTGAAATCGGGAAGCGCTTTTCACACTAAGCCTATTGGAAATATGCAACTTACACCCCAAAGCGCTGAGGATGCTGGGGGACAATTGGAACTTTCAGAACTGAGCGCGACACTGTTTTATAAACGAGAGAAAGACTCGCATTTCTACAGCGCCTTTCAGGACATCAGGACACCAGGACGGCCCAAAGCGCTTTAAGACAATGAAGTACTTTTGAAGCGTAGTCACTGTTGAAATGCGGGAAACACGGCAGACAATTTGCACACACTGCAGCTCCCACAAACAGCAATGTGTTAATGGACAGAAATCTTTTCTTAGTGAGGTTGATTGAGGGATAAATATTGGGCAGAACACCGGGGATAATTCCCCTGCTTGTCTTCGAAATAGTGTCATGGGATCTTTTCCATCCACAGGAGAGAGCAGACGGGGACTCTCACCCGAGAGACGGCACCTCCGACAGTGTAGCACTGCCTCAGTCCTGCACTGGAGTGTCAGCCTAGGTTTATGGTGCTTAACTCTCTGGAGTGAGACTATGAACCCAGAACCTTCTGACTCAGAGGGCGAGAGTGCTACCCACTGAGTCATAGCGGAAACATTACTCGGTCAGGGTATCAAGGGATATTGAGCTAAGACTGTTAATTGGACTTGAGCTACAGATCGGCCCTCATCTAATTGAATGATGGAATAGAGTGGAGGGGCTGAATGGCCGACTCCTCTTCCTGTGACTCAGTGGCACTGGGCGGTGACTTTACCCACTGAGCCATTGGGAGGAGGTTCCAGTGACCCGGCTGGAAAGGGCACATGTGAGGCCTGTGGTGAGGACACTGGAATAGCGTTCAGAATTTCTCTGTCCAGGGTCACACATGTAGATTGGGCACATGGGTCACATATAGTAGAGAAACTGGTGAGTGTGCAACTGAACCAACCAGAGTCAGCACCTTCAGGGGAGGAGAGGGAGGGGAACCAGTGAGTGTGGAACTGAACCCAGTCAGAGTCAGCACCTTCAGGGGATGAGAGGGAGGGGAACCAGTGAGTGTAGAACTGAACCCAGCCAGAGTCAGCACCTTCAGGGGAGGAGAGGGAGGGGAACTAGTGTGTATAGAACTCAACCCAGCCAGAGTCAGCACTTCAGGGGACGAGAGGGAGGGGAACAGTGTGTGTAGAACTGAACTCAGCCAGAGTCAGCACCTTCAGGGGAGGAGAGGGAGGGGAACCAGTGAGTGTAGAACTGAACCCAATCACAGTCAGTACCTGCAGGGGAGGAGATGGGGGGACGGGGAGCAAAATTGTGGCCAGAGATTCCGCTATTTCCACCCTTGCTCCCTCATCAACCGAGGATGCATCCCATTCGGACCTGGTGACTTTTCTACTTTGTTCACTGCCAAACTGATCCTCCATTTTTATCCTATGTAATCTTTCCGCCCTCCTCTTTTACCGCGACAGTGGTAGTTTTTTTTAATTTTTTGTGAAGACAGATTCAAATCAACCACATAATACCTGCATTTAATGTAAGCATTTAATTAATTTACATTATAAGTCAATGAGTGGTTGAAAAAATATTATTATTATCAATTATATAATTGTCTGGTATTATTAACGAATTTGTGTTTCCACCAACAAATATACACACCTCCCTGGTGACTGCAACTTGATGTGCTGGGAGGGCTTGCTTGCTACCCTGACCCTGAAAACTATGCACCAAGAGTGCAACGAAAGAATTAAAGCATTTAAAGTCATGAAAGAAAAAAAGCACAGAATTAAGGTGGATTCAATAACAAAAGGCATCCCTAGAGATGAAGGAATATGGAGCCGTAAATCCAGGTTTGCTGACGACACTGTTACGTGTAGATGGATTCAAACTAAACACATGCCTGGAGTGTAAAAAGGGCATAAAGGTGGCACTGAAAAATGTTGAGTTGAATATGGCAACAGAAGGGAAGGTCAGTAATTTGTTCTTTTTAGTTGCATTAAAGATAAAGAGAAAGGATGAATGAAGTATGATCGGGTGAGTGCCTGATAACTGATGCTCCATACACATGATAACTGACGCTACATACACATGATAACTGGTGCTACATACACATGATAACTGATGCTCCATACACATGATAACTGATGATCACACACATGATAACTGATGCTACATACACATGATAACTGATGATCATACACATGATAACTGATGCTACGTACACATGATAACTGATGTTACATACACATGAAAACTGATTAAACATACACATGATAACTGATGCTACATACACATGATAACTGATGCTACATACACATGATAACTGATGCGACATAAACATGATAACTGATGCTACATACACATGATAACTGATTATACATACACATGATAACTGATGCTACATACACATGATAACTGATGCTACATGCACATGATAACTGATTATACATACACATGATAACTGATGCTACATACACATGATAACTGATGCTACATACACATGATAACTGATGCTACATACACATGATAACTGATGCGACATACACATGATAACTGATGCTATATACACATGATAACTGATGCTACATACACATGATAACTGATGCGACATACACATGATAACTGATGCTATATACACATGATAACTGATGCTACATACACATGATAACTGATGCTACATACACATGATAACTAATGCTACATACACATGATAACTGATGCTACATACACATGATAACTGATGCGACATACACATGATAACTAATGCTACATACACATGATAACTGATGCTACATACACATGATAACTGATGCTACATACACATGATAACTGATGCGACATACACATGATAACTAATGCTACGTACACATGATAACTGATGCTACATACACATGATAACTGATTCTACATACACATGATAACTAATGCTACAGACACATGATAACTAATGCTACATACACATGAGAACTGATGCTACATACACATGATAACTGATGCTACATACACATGATAACTGATGCGACATACACATGATAACTAATGCTAAGTACACATGATAACTGATGCTACATACACATGATAACTGATGCGACATACACATGATAACTAATGCTACATACACATGATAACTGATGCTACATACACATGATAACTGATGCTACATACACATGATAACTGATGCTGTATACACATGATAACTGATGCTACATACACATGATATCTGATGCGACATACACATGATAACTGATGCTACATACACATGATAACTGATGCTACATACACATGATAACTGATGCACCATACACATGATCACTGATGCACCATACACATGATAACTGATACTACATACACATGGTAACTGATAATCACACACATGATAACTGATGATACCTACACATGATAACTGATGATCACACACATGATAACTGATGATCATACACATGATAACTGATGATACCTACACATGATAACTGATGATCACACACATGATAACTGATGCTACATACACATGATAACTGATGCGACATACACATGATAACTAATGCTACGTACACATGATAACTGATGCTACATACACATGATAACTGATGCGACATACACATGATAACTAATGCTACGTACACATGATAACTGATGCTACATACACATGATAACTGATGCGACATACACATGATAACTGATGCTACATACACATGATAACTGATGCGACATACACATGATAACTAATGCTACATACACATGATAACTGATGCTACGTACACATGATATCTAATGCGACATACACATGATAACTGATGCTACATACACATGATAACTGATGCTACATACACATGATAACTGATGCTCCGTACACATGATAACTGATGCTACATACACATGATAACTGATGCTACATACAAATGATAACTGGTGCTACATACACATGATAACTGATGATCACACACATGATAACTGATGATACCTACACATGATAACTGATGATCACACACATGATAACTGATGCTACATACACATGATAACTGATGCTACTTACACATGATAACTGATGCTACATACAAATGATAACTGATGCTCCATACACATGATAACTGATGCAACATACACATGATAACTGATGCTACATACACATGATGACTGATGCTACATGCACATGATAACTGATTCTACATACACATGATAACTGATGCTACATACACATGATAACTGATGCTACATACACATGATAAAATTTCGACGCAGGCTGGAAAGAGGCTAAATACGTTTTTTTTCCCACAACTTCTACAAAACAGTTGTCAGGTAATTTACTTTATCTGGAATTGGGAACTAGAGGGTGTTTCGAGGTAAGCTGCGACACTATTCCCATTACCACCAACATGGTTGAGGAAAAGCTGTACAATCTTATGTTGAAACAATCTCAGGGGCCGGGGAAGATTCATCCGAGGATCCTTGTGGAGATAAGGGAGAAAATTACGGGAACTCGGGCATAAATCTCTGAGAAATTATTGAATACTGCAGAGTTGCCGGGGACTGGAGAAAGGCAGAAGCAATGTCTATTTTTTTTTTAAAAAATGGTCGTAAATGTGAGAGGAAACGAAAGAGCAGTGAGTTAGAGGTCCGTTGTGGGTAAAGTCATGGAAACCCTGATTAAAGATAAGATCATGGAGAATCTGGATAGACATATCATCTTAAAATATAACGAGTATCTGTTCATGAAGGGAAGGCCTTGCCAATCTAGTTAACTAGTTCTCTTTGAGAGTGTGACAATAGAGCTGGACAGAGATGAGGCAGTGGGTGAGGTGCACTTGGCTTCAGTTAGGACTATTATACACTTCCTGTGGAAAGGATGGGCCTGAAAAGAAAGATCGTGAGAATCAGTGGACATATTTTACAAGGGATGTGTAATTAGTGCACCGATAGAACCCAGAGAGCGGTGATACAGGGATTGTTATCGGCCTGGGAGAATGTTACCAGTGGGGTCCCACAGAGATCTGGTTTGTACCTTTTTCGTTCACTATCTTTATAACTGACTTGGAGCTTGGAGACACAAGAACAATGGCAACACTTTCAGATGAAACAAAGCTGGTGAAGGTAGCAGACTGCAAAGCTGAAGAGGATAAACTACAGGAGGATTTAAATACTGGGGAATTGGGCGGACAGGCGACAGATGTAGAGAAAGGCAAAGTGCGTCACATGGAGACAAGAAATCCAGGAAGGGACTATCAGTTAAAAGAAAACAAATTAATTAACATAGCAAGTGAAAGAGATCTGGGGATCTTATTGACAATAAATTGAAGCTATCGCAACAATGAGTAAAGCAAATCAGACGTTGGGCTGTATTGAAATATCAATATTGAGCCGAGATAGCGAGGCAATCCTGCCCCACTTTATAAATCATTGGTGCAAGCGGGCTCAGACTACTGTGTACAGCTCTGGACACCACAGGGTATTGCAGCTACTAAACGGACACGGAAGAGAGTGACCAGAATTACCGGAGGATGGAGGGATTGGATTGTGAGGAGCGATTCTGTTAATTGAGCAAGTTCTCACTGGAAAAGAGAATGTCCAGAGGTTTGTGCCCCTTTACAAAGTTCGTGAGAATAATTTTCTTTTCTTGAAGGACACTGGGTGTGTCGTCCCAATTGACCATTGAAAAGAGCAGAAAGTGTCCTGGATGGTCCTTTATCTTTATCCTCCAGCAATTCCTCTGTTCCTGTGTTTATGGACACAGGAGTGCGGCTGTGGGGCGGTGCCCAGTGAGCGGAGAACAATGCGTGGGGACAGCGCGTGCTCCCATTTCAGAGCGTAACCGACCCTCAATATCCAAACCATTCCCAGGAGGGATCCCTTCATTAAACAGTTAAACTTGATATCCAATCACCGATCAGAGCTCGGACTCCACATGAATGTAGAGATACTTCAGGGCGCTCGGACTGGCGGGAATGTACCAGGCCTGAGTCAGCACCGACAAGAGAACTGGAAACTAACTGAGAACGGGTTACAACACTGAATTGTGCGCTAATGCAGTGTTGCTCATACATTCTTTAATTCACAATGGGTAAGGATCTTAGAGTGAGTGACTGTGTATCTGAGAGGGGAGATCGTGTCTGACACGGACAAGAAGAGCACAGCATGTAATATAAGGTACAATTCATGATATACTTTACTATTTTCATCATTTAAATAATTTAAAAATGAGACTCAGTGGATATTTCACCCCATTCTTTAACTCCTCTCTGAATTTACTCTGGGTCCCTGCATAAATAAACGGGTTGATGCAGGAACTCAAAAGCTGAAGCATAAATCCGATTTCCTCCGAATAAAAGTTGATTCATTGAAATTGGAACCTGAGAAATAAGTAACTTTCGCAATCTGGACACAGAGGAAAGTTCTCAGTAATAACACATGTAACAGAATGAAATTGCCCAAGATACAGAAGAGTAAGACGATGGAATTTCTCCGGCTCTCCATCTCTGGGTCACTCTGATTCTCTCCATTGCTGTGGGACCGGAGTCTCCTGCGGGCTCTACTGGCCGCTAGAATGTGTCTGACGGTCAGAGCAATGAGCAGCAAAATCAGAATGAATGGGAGACACGGGGTTAAAATGTGGTGAATCCAGTCAAATATGATCCATGCAGGTGAGGTATAAAATATTAATTTTATGCTGCAGAACCAGGGTATGTTATTAATCGTGTGCAAATGTTCATATATAAAATACACGAATGTATTTTTGAAGCAGCTCAGTGCACAGACCGTTCTTGTAACCATCGCCACCGTTTTCTCGGTGCAATATTTTGTTTTCAGCTTCTGGCAACAAATGGCCACAAATCGATCAAAGGTGAAAGCGACCGTTACCCAGACAGAACTGTCTATGACTGCAAAGACTAGAGCAACACGGAGACTACAGACCGGAGTGAGGGACAGGAAACTGATTGGGAAATAAATACCAGCAATCCGGTTTAATATCACAGCGTTGAAAATGACCAGGAGATCCGTTACCGCCATGGACACCAGGTACCGAGAGACACATCTGGAGAGACCGCACCTTTAACGGGACAGGATCATAATCACTGCCAAGTTTGCTGTAACAGAGAGAGAGAGAGAGAGAGTGAGAGAGGGAGAGAGAGTGAGAGAGGGAGAGAGAGTGAATGTGTGTGTGAGTGATGGAAAAAGAGTGAATGAGTGTTAGCGAGAGGGAGAGAGAGTGAATGTGTGTGAGAAAGGGAGAGAGAGTGAAACTGTATGTGAGAGAGGGAGAGAGAGTGAATGTGTGTGAGAAAGGGAGAGAGTGAATAAGTGTGAGAGAGGGAGAGAGAGTGAACCTGTATGTGAGAGAGGGAGAGAGAGTGAATGTGAGAGAGAGGGTGAGGGACTGAATGTGTGTGTGAGAGAGGGAGAGGGAGTGAATGAGTGTGAGAGAGAGGGTGAGGGAGTGAATGTTTGTGAGAGAGAGAGAGAGGGAGAGAAAGTGAATGCGTGAGAGAGGGAGAACAGAAATATTACTGGTCCGACTCCGAGCAAAACCATCCGTTTGACAGGATTCAGTGTGAAATTTATAGCTTTGACAAGTGATCCTGAGTTGGAAACAGATCGGTTACGCTGTGGACACCTGCTTCTATGTTTAAAATAATCCTCCAGGTTAAAAATAAGACAGGCCAATGACATCGGAATGTAAATAGTGGACCTTAATTTCCGATCTCTACGGGTGTGTAGGACCTGTGTACACACTCTTGGGGGTCTCGCAAGTGCCGGTTTCAGGCATGTGAAGCGCATGCGCTGAAAACCGGCACTTCCGTTCTGTCAAGCATCCTCTCGACAGATCCTCCGCCTGCCCTGGAGAAGGGTCTCTGCGGGTGGAGAGTTCGCTTTCTGCAGAAGCTCCGCCCGTTGAAAACCCTTACAAATCTTACGCCTGGTAAAAGCTGATCGCTGCTGATTGCACAATTTTCAGCGCCATTCACAACTCCACAGATAATGAAGCAGTCCATGCCCGCACAAAGCAAGACCTGGACGACATTCAGGCTTGGGCTGATAAGTGGCCGGTAAAATTCGCCCACACAAGTGCCAGGCAATGACAATCTCCAACAAGCGACAGTCTAACCACCGCTCCTTGACATTCAACGGCATTACCATCGCCGAATCCCCCACTATATCCTGGGGGTCACCATTAAACAGAAACTTAACTGGACCAGCCTATAAAAACTGTGAAAACAAGAGGCGGCCAGAGGCTAGGTATTCTGCGGCAAGTGATTCCCCAAAGCCTTTCCACCATCTACAAGGCACAAGTCAGGAGTGTGATGGAATACTCTCCACTTGCCTGGTTGAGTGCAGCTCCAACAATACTCAAGAACCTCGACACCATCCAGGACAAAGCAGCCCGCTTGATTGGCACCCTATCCACCACCTTGAATATTCACTCCCTCCAACACCGGCGCACCGTGACTGCAGTGTGTACCATCGACAAGATGCACTGCAGCAACTCGCCAAGGCTTCTTCGGCAGCACCTCCCAAACCCGCGACCTCTTCCACCTAGAAGGACAAGGGCAGCAGGCGCATGGGAACACCACCACCTCCAAGTTCCCCTCCAAGTCACACACTATCCTGACTTAGAAATATATCGCCGTTCCTTCATCGTCGCTGGGTCAATATGCTGGAACTCCCTCCCTAACAGCACTGTGGGTGTACCATCACCACACGACTGCAGCGGTTCAAGAAGGCGGCTCACCATCAACTTCTCAAGGGAAATTGGGGATGGGCAATAAATGCTGGCATACCAGCGACGTCTATATTCCATGAACGAATAAAAAAAGGCTTAGAGTGGATGGTGAACTTAAAACTTTGTGACACAGTTCCGAGACCTGCCACCAGTTATGCAGCCTTACTCAATTAATGAGGACGGGAGCAGTCCGGGACATTGCCAGGTGTTAGGAGCAGAAGGAACTCCCGGGCTCAGCAGCGGTCACTGTAGAACTGTCAGAACATAAGAACATAAAAACATAATAACAAGGTGCAGGAGTAGGCCATTTGGCCCTTCGAGCCTGCTTTGCCATTCAGAAAGCTTATGGCTGCTCTTCTCCTTCATTTCCACTTTCCTGAACTATCCCCTTATCCCTTGATGCCCTTAATATTCAAAAATCTATCAATCTCTGTCTTGAATATACTCAAGGACTGAGAATCCACAGCCCTCTGGGGTAGAGAATTCAAAGATTCACCAGCATCTGAGTGAAGAAATGTCTCCTCATCTCAGTCCTAAATGGCCGATCCCTTATTCTGAGTCGGTGACCCCTGGTTCCAGACTCCCCAGCCAGGGGAATCATCCTCCCTGCATCTACTCTGTCAAGCCCTATAAGATTGTTTATGTTTCAATGAGATAACCTCTCATTCATCTAAACTCTAGAAAATATAGGCCTAGTCTACTAAATCTCTCATCATAGGACCTTCCTCCTATCCCAATAATTAGTCTGGTGAACCTTCGTTGCACTCCCTCTATGGCAAGTATGTCCTTCCTTAGGTAAGGAGAACAAAACTGTACACAATAGGCCAGGTTTGGTCTCACAAGGGCCCTTTTATAATTGCATTAAGACGTCTTTGCTCTTATCCACAAATCCTCTTGTAATAAAGGCCACATATCATTTGCTTTCTAATTGCTTGCTGTACCAACGACATGGGTAGAAAGAGGGATGAGGACCTGCAACAAAAATTTAGGGAGCTGGGTAGCAGATTAAAAAGCAGGACCTCAAATTTACAAATCTCTGGATTACTCCCGGTGCCACGTGCTAGTGAGTATAGGAATAAGAGGACAGAGCAGATGAATGCGTAGCTAAAGAGTTGTCGCAGGAGGGAGGGCTTTTGTTTCCTGGATCACTGGGTCTGCTTCTGGGGAAGATGGGACCTGTACAATTCGGTATGGTTACACCTGAACCGGAACGGGAACAAAATCCTTGCGGCGAGGTTTGCTAGTACTGTTGGGGCGGTGGGGGTAGGGGGGGGAGGGTGGGTTGTTTAAATTAACTTGGCAGGGGGATGGGATACGGAGTGGAGCTATAGTAGGGACCAGGCTGCTGTGTGAGGCAAGGGAAGAGATTGCAGGGGCTCTGACACACATTTTCAGAACCTCTCTGGCCACAGGGGAGGTGCCAGATGACTGGAGAACAGCTAACGTAGTACCATTATTCAAGAAGGTTAGTAGGGATAAACCAGGGAATTACAGGCCAGTGAGCCTAACATCAGTGGTAGGGAAATTAATGAAAAAAATTCTGAGGGACAGAATTAGTCTCCATTTGGAGAGGCAAGGATTAATCAAGTATAGTCAGCATGGCTTTGTCAGGGGGAGATCATGTCTAACCAATTTGATTGAATTTTTCGAGGGGGTGACTAGGTGCGTGGATGAGGGTATTGCAGTTGATGTAGTCTACCTGGACTTCAGTAAGGCTTTTGACAAAGTCCCACATGGGAGACTCGTCAAGAAGGTAAGAGCCCATGGGATCCAGGACAATTTGGCGCATTGGATCCAAAATTGGCTTAGTGGCAGGAGGCAGAGGATGATGGTCGAAGGTTGATTTTGTGACTGGAAGCCTGTGTCCAGTGGTGTACCGCAGGGTCGGTGCTGGGTCTTTTGCTGTTTGTAGTGTACATTAATGATTTAGATATGAATGTAGGAGGCATGATCAGTAAGCTCGCAGATGACACGAAAATTGATGGAGTGGGAAATAGCGAGGAGGGAAGCGGACGATATAGATGGGGTTGTTAGATGGGCAGAACAGTGGCAAATGGAATTTAACCTTGAAAAGTGTGAGGTGATGCATTTTGGGAGGACTAACAAGGCAAGGGAAAACACAATGAATGGTAGGACCCGAGGAAGGACAGAGGATCAGAGAGACGTTGCTGTGCATGTACATAGATCGCTGAAGTCAGCAGGACAGGTAGATAAGGTGGTTAAAAAGGCATATGGAATACTTACCTTCATTAGCCGAGGCATGGATTATAAGAGCTGGGAGGTTATGATGTAGCTGTACAAAACGCTAGTTAGGCCACAGCTGGAATACTGTGTGCAGTTCTGGTCGCCACACTATAGGAGGGATGTGATTGCATTGGAGAGGGTGCAGAGGAGATTCACCAGGATATTACCTGGGCTGGAGCGCTTCAGCTATGAAGAGAGACTGGACAGGCTGGTTTTTTTTTCCTTAGAGCAGCGAAGGCCGAGTGGAGACATGATTGAGGTGTACAAAATTCTGAGGGGCATAGATAGGGTTGATAGAAAGGAAGTTTTCCCCTTAGAAGAGGGGTCAATAACCAGGGGGCATAATTTCAAGGTAAGGGGCAGGAGGTTTAGAGGGGATTTGAGGAAAAACGTTTTCACCCAGAGGGTGGTTGGAATCTGGAACTCACTGCCTGAAAGGGTGGTAGAGGCAGGAACGCTCACAACATTCAAGAAGCATTTAGCTGAGCACTTGAAACGCCATAGCATACAAGGCTACGGACCATGCGCTGGAAACTGGGATTAGAATAGACAGGGCCTGATGGGCGGCGTGGACACGATGGGCCGAAGGGCCTCTTTCTGTGCTGTATAACTCGATGACTCTACGACTCTATGACCTGCATGTTAACTTTCAGTGATTCGTGTACAAAGACTCTCAGGTTCCCCTGACCACCACCATTTAGCAATGTCTCACCATTTAAAAAATACACTGCCTTTCCATTTTTCCTACCAAAGTGGATAACACCACATTTCTCCACAACATATTGCATTTGCTATGTTCTTGCCCACTCACATTGCCTGTCTATATCCACTTGATGCCTCCTTGCATCCTGCTCACAATTTACATTCCCACCCAGCTTTCTATCGTCAGCAAACTTGGATATATTACATTTGGTACCCTCATCGAAATCATTGATGTAGATTGTGAATAGCTGAGGCCCAAGCACTGATCCTTGCGGTACCCCACTAGTTACAGCCTGCCAACCCGAAAATAACCCGTTTATTCCTACTCTCTGTTTTCTGTCCGTTAACCATTGCTCAATCCATGCTAGTGTATTACCCCCATTCCCATGAGCCCTAATTTTGTTTATTAACCTCTTGTGTGGCACCTTATCGAATGCCTTCTTAAAATCCAAATACATCACATCCACTGGTTTCTCCTTATCTATTCTGCTAGACACAACCTCAAGAAACTCTAACAGATCTGCAAAAACCATTTCCCTTTCATAAATCCGTGTTGACTCTGCCCAATCCTATTATTTTCTAAGTGCCCTGTTACCACGTCCTTAATTATACAATCTAGAATTTTCCCTACTGCTGACGTTAGGCTAACTGGTCTTTAGTTCCCCGCTTTCACTATCCCTCCTTTCTTAAATAGTGGTGTTACATTTGCCATCTTCCATTCCGCAGGAACCGTTCTAGAATCTATGGAAATTTGGAAAATGACAACGAATGCATCCACTATCTATATAGCTACCTCTTTCAAAACCGTAGGACGTATGCCATCATGTCGAAGGGATTTATTGGCATTCAGTCCCATTAATTTCTCCAGTACTATTTTTTTACGATTACTAATTTGTTTCAGTTCCTCATTCTCACTAGAACCTTGGTCTCCACTATTTCCGGGAAGTTTTTTGCGTCTTCTTCCGTGAAGACAGATACAAAGTATTTGTTTAATTTCCCTGCCATTTCCTTATTTGCCATTATCATTTCTCCCTTCTCAGCCTGTAAGAGACCCACATTTATTTTCGCTAATCATTTCCTTTTTACATACCTATAGAGGCTTTTACAGTCTGTTTTAAGTGTCTCGCTAGTTTACTCTCATATTCTATTTTCCATTTCTTTATCATATTTTTGCTCCTCCTTTGCTGAATTCTAAAATCCTCTCAATCCTCAGCTTACTACTCTTTTTGGCAACATTATAAGCCTCTTCCTTTGATCTCATACTATCTTTAACTTCTCTTGTTCGCCACGGTTATACCACTTTCCTTTGGGGGGGGTTATGTGCCTTAAAGGAATGTAATTTGTAGTAAATTATTTATTAATGTTTTTAAATGCTGGTCATTGCTTATCTACTGCCATAACTTTCAATGCAATTTCCCAATCTAACTTAGCTAACTCGCCCCTCATACCTACGTAGTTTCCTTTGTTTAGATTTAAGACACTAGTTTTGGATTTAAGTAAATCACTTTCAAACTCAATATAAAATTCGATCATATTGTGGTTACTCTTCCCTAAATGCCCCTTTACTACAAGGTTATTAATTAACCCTTTCTTATTGCACAATATTAGATCTAAAATAACCTGTTTGCTAGTTGGTTTCTCAACATACTGATCTAGAAAACTATCTGCATACATTCTATGAAGTCGTCCTCCACACTATTACTGCAAATTTGGTTTGCCCAGTCATTAAAGTTAGATTAAAGTCCCCCATGATCACTGTATTACTCTTGGTACAAGCGCCACTAATTTCCGTATTTACACTCTGCTCTACAACTGCTGTTTGGGGGCCTATAAATAACTCGCACCACTGTTTTCTGCTTCTTGCTGTTTCTTAGCTCCACCCAAACTGATTCTACTTCTTGATTTTCGGAGCTAAGATGCTGTCCGTCTACTGTCTTTCTCCAATCCTTTATTAGCAGGGCTCCCCCTCCTCCTTTTTCATTTTGTCTATCTCTTCTAAAAGTTAAGTTCCCCACCTTGGCCACTTTGCAGCCACATCTCAGTAATGGCTATTAGATCAAACCTGTTAATTTCTATCAGATCTATTAATTCATTTATGTTGTGGCGAATGCTTCACGCATTCAGATGTGTTGCCTTTAGCTTTAACTTATTTCTATTGTTTCCTGATGTCATTTTAGTCCCTGATGCCCTATTACCTTTGCTACTCTCTCTGTCCCTTCCAGAACCACTCTGCTTATTTTTACACAAAACTCTGCTCTGCTCCAGAACCTTGACATTTCTCTCGCTGCTTTTAAATTTACACTTTCCTTAATCTCCCGCCCCACTTCATTAGTCTAAAGCCCTGTCTACTGCCCCAGTTATTCGATTCGCCAGGACCCTGGTCCCAGCCATGTTTAAGGGGAGCTCGTCCCAACGGAACAGCTCCCTCCTTCCCCAGTGCAAGTGCCACTGCCCCAAGATTCGAAACCACTACCTCCAACATCATTCTTTGTGCCACGCAATAAAAAATCGAATCTGTTTGTCCCTATGCCAATTTGCACGTGGCTCAGGTAACAAATCAGAGATTATTACCTTTGAGGTTCTGCTTTGTAATTTGGATCCTAGCTCCTCAAACTCTCTCAGCAGAATCTCATTCCTAGTTCTACCTATGTCATTGTTTCCAACATGGACCACGACAACTGGATCCTCCGCCTCCCACTCCAAGTTATTCTCCAGCCTCGAGGAGCTGTCATTAATCCAACAGATCCTGTGGAACTCTCAGTCGCGGCTGCAGAGAACAGTATCTATCCCCTTGACTAGACTGTCGCTAACCACAACTACATTCCAAATACTCCCCGACTTGAATGGCCACCTGCACCATGGTGCCATAGTCAGCGTGTTTATCCATCCTTCAGGCTTTTCCCTCATCCACACAGGCAGCAAGGACCTCGTAACTGTTGGACAAGGCCAAAGGCTGAGGCTCCTCCAGCACTGCACCTAGGGCCCCCTTACCTGCCTGAGTTGCAGGCACCCCCTCCTGTCCCTCACCACTAATCAGAACTGTACCACTACCTAACCTAAGGTGTGTGACTGCGTCCTGATGCCCCGTAATGTCTGCACCTCAGACTCCAGCTTAAAAACTCTCCGCTGAAGTTCCTCAAGATGCAGGCATTTACTGCAAATGTGGTTGTCCGGGATAGCAATGCTCTCCACAAACTCACACATGCTGCAGTTGCGGCACACCACCTGCACTGCCATCCCTATATGACCTTCTTTTATGCAATTAAATTTAATAAAATTTGTAGTTAGGTAACTTAGTTTACAGTGTTGTTTCTTGAAAAATACTTGATCTATATTAAGTTAAGGGTACTGAAATTAAATATCTACCTATAACACAAAGTACTACAAGTAGTGTAGGCAAAAATCACCTTCGCCCTCTTCTCCAAATTCCCACTCTTTTCAAATTCACAAATAAAACACTCTGTTCAAGTTCATTCCGTTTAATGCCGCTCTGTGCAGACCGCTCTGTGCGCTGCAGAAATGTTTACTTTTATACACTAGGAGCCTCACCCAATTTACAAGTGATGACTCAACTCCCCTGCTCCTGGTGATTAGCGCCTATTCAAGAGAAACACTTAAAACTGACTGATTGTTAACTGCCACTAACAACAGCTTCTGTTAACTACAGTTCTTAAAAGTTCAAGGTTAAAATCAGAATCATAAACTATATTTCACGTTTTGCAGATTCTACTTTCCCAAATCATATCAGAAATTCCCCCTCTTTCCAAATTCCCAAATAAAACACTCTGTTCAAGTTAATTCCGTTTAATCCCGCTCTGTGCTCTGCAGAAATGTTTAAATTTATACACTAGGAGCCCCACCCAATTTACCAATGATGACTCAGCTGACCTACTCCTGGTGATTGGTGCCTATTCGAGACAGCAGCAGCGAATGTGGAAGAGGGAGCCGAGCTGAACCAGTGAGAGTCAGCGTCTGAGAGCAGAAATACTGCGCTGTGTGAGTTTGGGGAAAATACAGTTTCGTTCGGGAAAATACATCATGGTTTATAACACGACAATTTGTTGCATTGCTTATATTTCTGTCAACAACTCACCACCTAATAATGTCATTACACTAATTAATTAATTAAATTCAATCGAGTATTAATTAATCGGTGAATAATCTCAATCAATCAATCATTTTTGGAACTTAGTCAATGTCAATGTCAATAACACGATAGAACTCCCTGTACACAGTGATAACAGTGTGATAATTCACCCACAGTGACAGTGTCAGTAACACAATCGAACTCCCTGTACACAGTGATAACTGTGTGATAATTCAGCCAAGTGACACTGTCAATAACACAATGGAACTACATGTGCACTGTGATACCAGTATGATAATTCACGCAGAGTGACAGTGTCAATAACAATAAAACTACATGTACACAGTGATAACAGTGTGATAATGCACGATCAGTTAAATACCAATATTACAACAGGAAATATGTGCACCCCGTTATAATGGCGCTGAAATAGCTCTTATCACATTCACAAATGATATACTATTTGCCTATGACCGTGATAAACTATCCTTCCTCACCCTTCTCCCAATATCTGCAGTCTTTGACACGGTTGAACACACCATCCTCCTCCAACTACGCACCTCCGTCGTCCAGCTGCTGACGACGACCCTGAAAGCCCTGCCTCAGCTCATAACTTGTTGAAACCCTCATCCATGCCTTTGTTATTTCTAGAGTTGACGATTCCAATGCTCTCCTGGCCGGCCTCCCATCTTCCTCCCTCCATAAACTTGAGCTGATCCAATTAAAACACAAATTCCTGAATCAGGCACTCAAATTAGATGGTGATTAAATTAAAGGGGAGAAATGTTGTCGACAAAGGGAAGAAATTATCACGTTAAAGTTGGAGGAATTATACCATCAAAGCGGAGAAATTATTCTCCGTTGAATGGGATAAAATATACCGTGACACGGCGGAAATGACAGAGTTAAAGTGGAGAAGCGTTCCCGGTAAATAAAGCAGTGATACAGTTAACCAATGATGCCCATAACTAGTAACTAACTCCAATACTTTACCTGGAACGCCGATAGCTGCAATGACGGGATAGTAAATGGCAAACACCAGACATTTTGGTATCCCGTGCATTTCTCTCAGAAGCTCAGAGCGCGCTCTGCACTACACTCACAGATTGTCACATTTATACCTGATGTCAGGCTCCAGGGAGATAGTCAGATGGCTTGATCGTTCATATTACTTACACTAATTGAAACAAACAGATTAGTGCAACAGCTGCCTGGATCGTGCTTATGTTTTGATGGAATAGAATGTCTTTAAACAGCTCTGAACCGGCTCTAAAGTGAAATACCCCGAGATTACAGTATGATCCCTGTTAAATTGTTTCAAAAATAAAATAAAACGCTGAATCAGTGGTTGCCTTGGTGAGAATGAGCCTTGTACAGGAGGACTTCACGTGTTTTACCCCCTTAATGCTGAGTGAAGAGATCTCAGCACAATCTATAATTGACCAGAGAAACTCTGGCCCTACAGTCGGAAAACGCGGCCAGGTTCTCGCTCCTGATCATTGTCCAGCTCCAGTCCGTGTACGCACGGGACACGTGCAGCTGTCTCCAAATTCCGCAGAGAGTGTTCATCCCGCGGGCCCTGTGTTTATATATTGAACAATTCGCTGGGACAGGAATTGTTCCGTGGACTGGTGAGAGGCCCATGTGGTTCCAATACTTAATAAATGACACAGTTAAAGGGGAGAAGCGTTCCCGGTAAGTAGGAGCATTGATACAGTTAACCAATGATGCCCATAACTAGTAACTAACTCCAATACTTTACCTGGAACCCCGATAGCTGCAATGACGGGATAGTAAAGGGCAAACACCAGACCTTGTGGTATCCCGTGCATTTCTCTCAGAAGCTCTGAGCGCGCTCTGTACTACACTCACAGATTGTCACATTTATACCTGATGTCAGGCTCCAGGGAGATAATCAGATGGCTTGATCTTTTATATTAATTACACTAATTGAAACAAACAGATTAGTGCAGCCGCTGCCAGGATGGTGTTTATATTTTGATGGAATGCAATGTATTTAAATAACTCTGACCCGGCTCTAAAGTGAAATACCCAGAGATTACAGTATGATCCCGGTTAGACTTCTTCATAAAATATAATACAACGGTGAATAAGTGGTTACCTAAGTTTAAGTGATCCTTGTACAGGAGCAATTCATGGGATTAACCCCCTTAATGCTGAGTTAAGAGGTCTCAGCACAATTTATAATTGACCAGAGAAACTCTGGTCCTGCAGCCGGAAAACGCGGCCAAGTTCTCGCTCCTGGTCATTATCCAGCTCCATCGGGTAAGCACGGGTCACGTGCAGCTTTCTCCAAATTACTCTGAGAGGGTACACCCACTTTAACCATCCTGTCTGTGTATTCAGTGTGGACAGTTCCAGTTCAGGACAGTTACATTCAGTGTGGATAGGTCCAGCTCAGCACAGTTACATTCAGTGTGGACAGGTACAGTTCAGCACAGTTACATTCAGTTTGGACAGGTCCAGTAGAGCACAGTTACATTCAGTCTAGAAAGGTCCAGTTCAGCACAGTTACATTCAGTGTGCACAGGTCCAGTTCAGCACAGTTACATTCAGAGTGGACAGGTCCAGTTCAGCACAGTTACATTCAGTGCGGACAGGTCCAGTTCAGCACAGTTACATTCAGTGTGGACAGTTCCAGTTCAACACCGTTACATTCAGTGTGGACAGGTCCAGTTCAGCACGTTTACATTCATTGTGGACATGTCCAGTTCAGCACAATTGCATTCAGTGTTGACAGGTCCAGTTCAGCACAGTTACATTCAGTGTGGACAGGTCCAGTTCCGCACAGTTAGATTCCGTGTGGACAGGATCAGTTCAGCTCAGTTACATTCACTGTACACAGGTCCAGTTCAGCACGGTTACATTCATTGAGGACAGGACCAATTCATCACAGTTACATTCAGTGTGGACAGGTCCAGTTCAGCGCAGTTACATTCAGTGTGTACAGGATCAGTTCAGCACAGTTACATTCAGTGTGGACAGGTCCAGTTCAGCAGAGTTACATTCAGTGTGGACAGGTTCAGTTCAACACAGTTACATTCAGTGTGGACAGGATCAGTTCAGCAGAGTTACATTCAGTGTGGACAGGTCCAATTCAGCACAGTTACATTCAGTGTGGACAGGTTCAGATCAGCACGGTTACAGTCAGTGTGGACAGGTCCAGTTCAGCACGGTTGCATTCAGTGTGTAGAGGTCCAGTTCAGCACAGTTACATTCAGTGTGGACAGGTCCAGTTCAAAATAGTTACATTCAGTATAGGTCAGTTCAGCCCAGTTACATTCAGTACAGGTCAGTTCAGCGTGTTTAGTGGCTGTCTTAGTAGATCGCTGTGGAAGTAACGGCTGCGAAAATGCTAAAGTTGAAATTGACAACATTTATCAGGATTAGCAAGGTCTGTTAGGATCTCAAAACTGACCAGGCAGCTGGGCCTGACATGAGCAACCGTGGACGCTCAAAGAAATGCGGAGTGTGACCCGCGGGCCCCGTGTTCATATATTGAACAATTCGCTGTGACTGGAATTGTTCCGTGGACTGGTGACAGCCCCATGTGGTTCCAAGACTTAATACAGGAAATGTGCGAACCGGGAAATTACAGGCTCGTTAGTTTCACTTCAGTTCAACGCATCGTCAGTGAGACACTGTACGGTCACCTTGACAGAGAACGGGGTATTAGAGAATCTCAACGAGGTTTCAGACAAAGGTTTGGTCTCACTAACTTGGTTGAATTTTTGAGGAAGTTACTGGGTTGTTCGATGCTATTTGCCCGGTTACCCTTCTGGATCTTGAGTTCCAAAATGCCCTTGACAAGGTGCCACATGGAAGGCTGCTCAATGAGGTTGAGTTCTGTGGGTTTAGCAGGTAGATTTTGGGTTTACTAAGGAACCGGCAGCATTCTTGAAGAGAGAAGATAGCTATTGATGGCAGTGGTTCTGTGTGTGGACCTGTAACTGATGGAGTTACCTAAGTGATGGATCTGTTGCTCTTCACCATCTTTATCAATTATCTGCAAGAGGGCATCGGGGGAACTTCCCACAAAATCAGAGATGATACAAGGAATTGTGTGGGTGTTCGGACCGTAGATGAGAGAAATAAATTACAGGCAAATCTAGATGGGGCGAGAGAATGAGCGCACATCTTGCATCCGTACGTATATGTCGATAAAAGTAGCGTGAATCACATGAGTAGGGCCAATGCCAGTCACGTGTATACCAGGCAGCGTTGTATGCTGAATGATAAGGCCCTGGGTATTATAGGGCCAGGGCTATTCACATGTACACCAGGCAGGGTTGTGTGCGAAAGAGAAGGCACTGGGTTTTTTCGGGCCAGGGCTATTCACATGTACACTAGAAAGGGTTGTGTGCTGAAGGATAAGGCTCTGGGTATTATAGGGCCAGGGCTATTCACATGTACACTAGAAAGGATTGTTTGCTGAGGATAAGGCCCTGGATATTACAGGGCCAGGGCTTTTCACATGTACACTAGAAAGGGTTGTGTGCTGAATGATACGGCCCTGGGTATTATAGGGCCAGGGCTATTCCCAGGTACACCAGGCAGGGTTGTGTACTGAGAAGAAGGCCCTGGGTATTATAGGGCTAGGGCTATTCCCAGGTACACCAGACAGGGATGTGTGCTGAGAAGAAGGCCCTGGGTATAACAAGAGCCAATGCTCGACACGTGTACACCAGGCTGGGTTGTGTGCTGAAGGATAAGGACCTGGCTATAACAAGAGCCATTGCTCCTCAGGTGTACATCAGGCTGGGTTGTGTGTCAAGCTGCTGAAAGGGACTTGGTCCTGGGTATTATAGAGCCAGGGCTATTCACTTGTAGACCAGGCTGGGTTGTCTGCTCAAGGCTGCTGAGCGAGCGGAGGCCCTGGTAATATAATGGCAGTGCCAGTCATGTCTGTTGGATTATTCATTCTTCATCCTTAAATAGTTTCCTATAAATAGAGACAGTGCCAGATTTTACAATTCACTTCGTTTACTAACGATAAAAGGTTTATCTTAAAGCTCGCGAACCAACCATAGAGAACAGAGCACCTCAGCCCTGCGCCCAAAACTCACTGAGCGTTAATTTAATCAAACATCGTGAAAATGTCTTCTCCCAGCCTGTCTCACTCCAGGAGCTCGAATACCGCTTTCTTTCCTTATTTCCTTATTTCTAACTAATAAAATCATGGCATGTGTCTTATACCCTTTCCGTTTATGATTATCTTCCTGCTGGATGCAACCGTAACTCATGTTTTACAAACAAGCATTTGTTTCAAATAGTTTGCCAAAGAGAGATGAGAGTGGGCATTAACTGAGTGCTTCTTAAACAGAGTGTAAAGTTGGGTATTCGGTAAGTTGGAACTCTGGTAAGTCGTGGGTGAGTAGATCTCAATCTGAAATTTAGTTTAACATTTGGAATTGAACTTAGAACTTGAAAAACTGTAAAAAATAAGCAGCAAGTTAGTCACGAGTTAACAGAGACTTTCTGTCAGTTGCTGATAACAGTGAACAGCTTTAAGTGATTACCTGAATAAGGGATAATTACTGTGAGCAGTGAGCTCAGTGAGCACTTGTAGACTGGGTGGCTCGAAAAGGTGTATAAAAGTAAACGGTTGTCTGCTGAGGCAAAAAATAGCCGCCAAGGTTGTCATAAACGGAGTGCGTCATAAACAGAATGGAAACGTGGGAATTTGGTGAGAGTGGGAATTCGGTGAGAAGGAGGAAGGAGGGGCTGCTTTTCCCTCCAATACTTGGAGTGGTTCGTGCTGCAGGTAAATATTTAATTTGATCTACCTATAGATTAAACTAGCTCAAGTAATTAGTGAAAAGCTTAAAGCACTGAGCTAAATTGATTAAATACATAAACTTTCATTAATTAAACAAATAAAACAAGGTTATATAGGGATGGCAGTGCAGGAGGAGTGCCACAACTGCAGCATGTGGGAGTTTGTGGAGAGCACCGTGATCCCAGATAACCACATCTGCAGTAAGTGTCTGCATCTCGAGACCCTTCAGCTCAGAGTTGTTGAGCTGGAGTCCGAGGTTCAGACATTGCCTGGCCTCAGGGAGAGGGAGAGTTGCCTGGACACTTTGATCCAGGAGGCAGTCACACACCCTTTAGGTTAGGAAGTGGTACAGATCAGGTCATAGAAAGGAGGGTGTGATTGCGACTCAGGCAGGTAAGAGGACCCCAGATGCAGTGCTGGAAGAGCCTCGGTCTTTTCCCTTATCCAACAGCTACCAGGTTCTTGCGGCCTGTGTGGATGAGGGCAAATCTGCAGTGTGGATGAACAAACTGACCATGGCACCGTGGTACATGAGGCCTTTCAAGTGTCAGGAGTGAAAAGGAATGTGATACTGGTAGAGGACAGTATAGTCAACGGGATAGATACTGTTCTCTTATGCTGCGACCAGGAGTTCCGAAGGCTGTGTTGCCTGCCCGGTGCCAGGGTTGAAGACATCTCCTCGCGGCTGGAGAAGTACTTGGAGCATGAGAGGACGATCCAGCTGTAGTGAACCACGTAGGAACCAACGACATACGTATAACTGGGAACCAGGTTCTGCTGAGGCAATTTGGGGAGATAGGATGCAAATTAAAAAGCAGAACCTCAATGGTAATAATCTCTGGATCGTTACCTGAGCCACGCACAAATTGGCATAGAGTGAAACAGATCGGCGAGTTGAATGCGTGACTCAAAGAGTGGTCTGGAAGACCAGAATTTCGATTCATGGGGCACTGGCACCAGTACTGGGGAAAGAGGGCGCTGTTCTGTTGTGACGGGCTCCAGTTAGACCAGGGTGTGACCAATATTCAGCCGAATCGAATAACTAAAGCTGCAGAGAGGGCTTTAAACTAAAGGGGGGAGGATTCAGATGAGGGGAAACGTACAAAAGAATAGAAAAAATAATGGGACTAAATATCCGATCAATTCCCCTGGACCTGATGGCCCACATCCGAGGAATTTAAAAGTGGTTGCTGAAGAGATAGTGGATGCATTGGTTGTCATCTTCCCTAGATTCTGGAACGGTCCCAGTGGAATGGATGGTAGCAAATGCAAAAACCCTGTTCAAGAAAGGAGGGAGAGAGAAAACAGGGAACTACAGGCCAGTTAACCTGACATCAGTCGTCGGGAAAATGCTTGAATCCACTGTTAAGGAATTGGTAACAGGACACTGAGAAAATAATAACATGATTAGGCAGAGTCACATGGTTTTATAAGGTCAATCGTGTTTAACAAATTTATTAGAGTTTTTTCAGGATGTAACTAGCAGGGTAGATAAAGAGGAACCAATGGATGTAGTATATCTGGATTTCAAAAAGGCATTCGATAAGTTGCCACATAAAAGGTTGCTACGCAAGATAAGGATTCACGGAGTTGGAGTTAAATATTACCTTGGATAGAGGATTGGTTAACGGGCAGAAATCAGGGAGTGGGGATAAACTGGTCATTTTCCGTTTGGCAGGCTGTAACTAGTGGGGTGCCACAAGGATCAGTGCTTGGTCTTCCACTATTTACAATCTATCTTAATGACTTAGATGAAGGGGTCGAGTGCAATGTATCCAAGTTTGCTGACGATATAAATCTAGGAAGAAAAGTAAGCTGTGAGGAGAACACAAAGAGCTTTCAAACGGTTACAGACAGGTTAAGTGTGTGGGAAATAAGGTGGTAGAGGGATAAAATGTGTGGAAATGTGAGGTTTCTCATTTTGGTTGGAAGAATAGAAAAATATAATTTTTTTAAATGGCGTGAACGTGGAGTAATGTGCACAGTTTTGGTCTTCTTATCTCAGGAAGGATATACTTGCCTTAAGAGGGTGCATAGAAAGTTGACTTGATTGAGAGGATGAGAGGGCTGTCCTATGATGAGAGATTCAGTAGAATGGGCCTATACTCTCTGGAGTTTAGAAGAATGAGAGGTGATCTCATTGAAACATACAAAATTCTGAGGGGGTTGACAGGGTAGATGCTGAGAGGTTGTTACCCCTGGCTGGAGAGTCTAGAAATTGGGGGCATAATCTCAGGATAAGGGCCGGCCTTTTAAGACAGAGATGAGGAAGAATTTCTTCACTCAGAGAGTTGTGAATATTTGGCATTCTCTGCCCAAAGTGCTGTGAATGCTCAGTCGTTGAGTATATTTAAGGCTGAGATAGATAGATATTTGGACTCCGGAGGAATCAAGGGATATGGAGAGAGGGCGGGAAAGTGGTGTTTTGGTTCAAAGATCAGCCATAATCTTATTGAATGACGCAGCAGGCTCGAGGGGCCGTAGGGCCCACTCCCGCTCCTAATTCTTATGTTTCTTTGTTCTTACCACCGTCCCGACATGTTGTTGGACACTGCTCCCCAATACCACGCTCCCCAATACCACCCTCTCCACATGCTGTTAGACACTGCTCCTCCAATACCACCACACCCCACATGTTGTTAGACACTGCTCCCCAATACCACGCTCCCCAATATCACCCTCTCCACATGTTGTTAGACACTGCTCCTCCAATACCACCACACCCCACATCTTGTTAGACACTGCTCCCCAATACCACGCTCCCCAATACCACCCTCCCCACATGTTGTTAGACACTGCTCCCCAATACCACGCTCCCCAATACCACCCTCCCCACATGTTGTTAGACCCTGCTCCCCAATACCACGCTCCCCAATGCCACGCTCCCCACATGTTGTTAGACACTGCTCCTCCATTACCACCACACTCCACAAACTCTCAAAGCTACAAAACCGCCATCCAAACACTGCTTGACTTCTAGCAATCCCAGATCCCCAGCCTCCCACCGGTGTTCCTAGAACCGTATTCCCCAGTGCTTCAAGAACCATGAAAACCCTCCAAGTGCTCTCAGACCCCGGAAACACATCTGAAAATTCTGGCAGACCCCATCTCAGTAAGGCTAGATCCTGCGTTGGTTGGTTTTACAATGCCGATGACAATTTACTTGTGACGTTTTCAATCGGATCTTCTATTAACGCAACAGTCGGTGACGCCCGGGACCTTTAAGACCGGTTTCAGCTCTACGTGTAGTGACAGGGTCGGACCACCGGGTGCCGCTGTGGAGCAGCAGTGAACGCTGGGAGAGGTTTACATTCCTCCTTTCCGCTCCGAGTCAGCGCCATGCTGGATTGTCACTGTGCGAGAAAAGAACTGAAGAAAATCATCAGCCTTTATTTGTATCTTTAACGTGTGTATTAACCTTTAAATTTGCCTCTCCAGGTAATAATAACGTTTATACTTACTCTTGGTTAAATTGTTATGTAGGGAAATTGGGCAGCCAAGTTGGTACATTGAGGTCCTACAAATAGCAATGAGATGAATGACCAGTGAATCATTTGTCGTGGTGCTGTTTAAGGGATAACTATTAGCGAGGATACGGGAGAACTCCCCTGTTATTCTTCCAACAGTGCTCTGCAGTCGTTTACGTCTGCGTGTGAGGGCAGATGGGGTGGACCTTGGGTTAACATCTCATCTGGAAGTCCTCAGCTCCGACAGCGCAGCACTTCCTCGAGTAATGCACTGGAGCGTCAGCCTAGATTAATGGGCTCAAGTATTTGGAGTGGACTTTGAACCCACAACCTTCTGACTCAGAAGCGAGAATGCTCCCACTGAGCCACAGCTGACACTGAATCTTTCATTGCGTCCTTTACACTGTTTTCCCGATGTTTCTGGGTCTCTTACGCCAAGGTTACAGCGGGCGAGAGAGAACCTCCAGAAAATTCACCTCACCTGTTTTTAACTATTTTGAATAATTCAGAGAATTGGGACAAAGTTACCGTGAATTTAGCATAAACAATAAGAAAATCCGATTTGCCAAATAATGGAGGTTCGTGGCAGCTAAATGCCCCAGGTCACCATTCTGCTCCTCACCAGTTGACCCATTGCACAGGGCCTGGAGCGTCTTGAGATTGCCTCTCCCTATCAGGTGCCTCCTCGTTTCAGTGGAAACTCTCAGACCGGCCGATAACATTATTTTCAAATGAACTGATACTGTGATAAGGGAGGAGAGCTGGACTGGAGGGATTCAAACATCGCGCTAGTTGGAGATGATGTTTGGGTCAATGGTGGGTTTTTGAGGAGGGGGTGAGAGTGTCCGGAACGTGCCTACGGAAAGGGAACCATTGACAATGTCATTCAGCACCGGGAAAAGGGAGTGGAGTTGAGCGGTCGGGAATTTTTTCTGCTGGAATCCATGGAGCAGAGGTGGGTCTTATGGACAAAATAAATGTAGATGAACTATGAGAGAGAGATGTGGGAAACTGCGGAAAGACGGGGTCGGAGTGTACAGTGGATGAGAGTGGGCTGGAGACGGTAGCTGGGGATCGAAGTACCGGGAGAAAGCAATGAAGGCCGCTGGGATGATGTTCCCCATCTTGGAGATAAGGAAATCCATGAGCTGGTTGATAGTTCTCGGTATGCAGTTGGTGAGTTGAAAGAAGGCCGCCCACCAAATATCAATTATGAACACATTTTAAATGAACCATTCCCGTGTGGCGATCCTCCACCCGTGCTGTGTGAATGCGGATCTGTCTCTCAGTTTTCTCCCCTTGTTTCCTGTTGGCGGTGCCACGTGCTGGGTCCGGTTCCCCAGCAGCGGAGGAAGCCCCGCCCCCTCCCCGCGACCTCACCAAGGTCGCCATTCTTCATGTTTGGCTCGGGACAGTGAGAGTGGACAGACTATTCGCCCAGTAGAGCGGGCAGTCTGAGCTGAGACTGATCCTGTCTCCAGCCCATACTCACACACGGGACCTTTCCAGCAGGCGGCTCCCTGGATACCGATCGGGAACAGGAACTTCCAGGACTTCTCCTGGCAAACGACCAGTGAGATTCTCGCTCATTCCAACACCCATTCTGTCATTTCAGTTCAAATCTCCTAACTAAGCATTTAATGTGTATCAAAGCCGGAACTTATTGGTATGTGAGGCACAGTTCCTGCATAAACATAGCAAGTTTAAAATTATATATGTTCTGAATAATTCTGAAAGAAAATATCAGAAACTTGCAATGTGATTCCAATGTTCAGATCAGCATGTAGATATTCGGTGTTTTTTATTCATTCTCGGGACATCGGCGTCTCTGTCAATGCCAGCAATTATTGCCCATCCCTAGTTGCCCTTGAGAAGATGGCGCTGGGCTTTCCTGTTGAACTGCTACAGTAGATGTTGTGACGTTGCTCCCACGGTGCTGTTACGTATGGAGTTCTAAGATTTTGAACCAGAGACGAAGGAGGAATTGCGCTACATGTCCATGTCAGGGTGGTGTGCCACTCGGCGGAAACTGGGAGGTGATGGTTTTCCCCTGCACCTGCTGTCCTTGTTCTTCTAGGTCGTAGAGTTAGCGACGTGCTTTCGAAGAGATCTTGGCGAGTTTCTGCAGTGCCTCCTGTAGATAGTGCACATTGCACCCACAGGGCGCCGGTGGTGGAAGGAGCGGACGTTTAAGCTGGTGAATGGGGGACCGTTCAAACGGTCTGCTTTGTCCTGGATAGGGTCGACCATCCTGACTGTTGTTGGAGCTGAACCTAAACAGGGAAGTGGAGAATATTCCATCACACTCCTCACATGTGCTTTGTTGAAAGACTTTGGGGAGCTGGAGTTGAGCCGCTCGCCGCAAGCTACCTAGCTTTTGACTTGATCTTGCAGCCACGGCATTTATAAGGCTGGTCCAGTGGAGTTTCCGATAAATGATGAGCCTCAGGATGTTGATGGTGGGAGCCTCGGCGATAGTAATACCATTTAATGCATACGGGAGGTGGTTATGCTCTCTTGTGTTGGAGATGTTCATTTCCTGGCAATTGTGTGGCATGAATGTCACTTGCCACTTATCAGCCAAAGCCTGGATGCTGTCCGGGTCTTGTTGCATGCGGGCATGGTCTGCTTCACAATCTGAGGAATTCCGATTGGATCTGTGCATGTGCAATCATCAGAAAACAGGCCCACTTCTGACCTTATGATGGAGGTAATGTCATTGATGAAGCAGCTGAAGATGGTTGGGCCGAGGACACTACCCTGCGGAACTCCTACAGCGATGTCCTTGAGCTGAGGTCATTACAACCCAACGACCACAACCATCCTCCTTTACACGCGGCAGGACTCCAGCAAACGGAGAGGTTTCCCCCTGATCCTCATTGACTTCTGTCTAACTACAGCTTCCTACATTACAACAGTGACCACACTTCAGAAGTACTTCATTGGCTGTAAAGCGCTTTGAGCCGTCCTGAGGTCGTGAACGGTACTTTGTAAAGGCAAGTCTTTCTTTCTCTTCGTGGTGCCACATTCGGTCGAATGCACCCTTGAGATTAAGGACACTCTCTCTCACTCTAACTCTGGAATTCAACTCTTGTTTCAATGTTGGACCAAGGCTGTAATGACGACTGGAGCCGAGCGGATCTGACGGAACCCAATCTGAGCCTAATTGAGTAAGTTTTGGTGAATAGTTACCATATGATAGCACTTTTGACGACTTCTGCCATCACTTTGTTGAATAGTGGGAGTGGGCTGATGCCGCAGTAATTAACCGGGATGGATGCTGTCTTTGGAAACGATATACTTTGGCAGTTTTGCACATTGTCGGGTAGATGGCAATGGCGTGACTTCTGAACATGTAGGAACATAGGAACAGGAGTAAACCATTCAGCCCCTCGAGCCTGGTCCAACATTCAGTTAGATCATGGGCGGTCTGTATCTTAGCTCCATTTACCCGCCTTGTTTCCGTATCCTATAATTGCACTACCTAACAAAAATCTTCAATTGAACCCCAGCCTCAACAGCCTTTTGAGGAGCGCGTTCCAGATTCACACTACCCTTTGTGTGAAGAAGTGTTTGCTGACGTCACCCCTCAACTGCCTGGCTCCAACTGTAAACAACTGGCCCATTGTTCTGGACTCCCCCACCTGAGGAACTAGTTTCTCTCTAACTAGCCTATCAAATCCTTTAATCAGCTAAACATATAAATTTGACCACTCCTTCCGATTCTTTACCCAAGGGAATAAAAGCCCACTCTACACAATTTGTCCTCAATATTTAATCCTTTTGGCCCCGTATCATTCTGGTTAATCTCCGCTCCACCCCTCCAAGTCGAATATATCCTTCCTGAGTTGCGTTACCCAGAGCTGACCAGGCTCAGGTGTGTAATGGCCATCTCCTGTTGCAATGTTCTTATGTTCAGATGCTTGTAGTTCAGTGTTGTAGCTTCACCAGTTTTTCATCTCATTATCAGGTACGCATGGTGATGCTTTTCGACATGCTTTTCTACACTCTTCATTGAACCAGGATTGGTGACCAGACTTGATGGTGATGGAGGAGCCAGGCATATCCCGCGCCATGAGGTAACAGATTGTAGTGTAATAAAATTCTGCTGCTGGTGATGGAACACAGCGCCTCATGGATTCTCAGTTTTGAGCTTCTCGATCTGTTCTGAATCTTTCGCACTTAGTGCGGTCGTAGTGTCATACAAAACGATGGAGGGTGTCCTCAGTGGTGTGATGACGGGACTTGGTGTCCACAAGGAATGTGCGGTGGTCACTACTACCAATGCTGCCATGGACAGATGCAAATGCGACAGGTAGATTGGTGACGACGAGGTCAAGTATGTTCTTCCCTCGTGTTGGTTCTCTCACCACCTGGTGCAAGCCCAGTCTGACAGTTATGTCCTTCAGGACTCGGCCAGCTCGGTCAGGGGTGGTACTGACGAGCCACACTTGTTGATGGACATTGGAATCCCCCACCTATAGTATATTCTGTGCCTTTGCTATCCTCAGTGCTTCTTCCAGTGCTGTTCAACATGGAGGAGTATTGATTCGTCAGCTGAGGGTGGGCGGTAGGTGGTAATCAGCAGGAGTTTTCCTGGCCCATATTCGAGCTGAAACCATGAGCTGCCACGGGGTACAACGTCAAGGTTGAGGACTCTCAGGGCCACACCCGCTTACTGTATACCACTATACCTCCATCTCTGATGGGTCTGTCCTACTGGTGGGACAGGACATACCCAAGGATGGTGATGGAGGCGTTTGGGATCTTGTCTGATGGGTATGATTTTGGGAATATTACTATCAAGCTAGTAAATGAGGCAGTTCTCTGAACTTTAGTCACCGGTCCCCAGATATTAGTGAGGAGGAATGTGCAGGGTGGACCGGGCTGGGTGTGCCTTTTTTGTATCCGAATTCTACGCCTAGATCACAGCCCAATGGTCCATCCGGTTTTATTATTTTGTTATTTTCTAGCTGTTTGATACAACTGCCTGGGTTGCTCGACCCCTTCAGCGGGCAGTTATGAGTCAACCACGTTGCTGTGGGATTGGAATCACATATAGGCTAGACCGGGTAAGAACAATAGGTTTCCTTCCCTAAAGGACATAACGCTTCCCTTTAACACAGTGTGACCTCCATTGTATCCATTCTATTGCATCAAAAATAAAGTTAAACCCGACTGCATTAACTTGTTTGTTCAATGATTGTAAGTAACATTAAGCTGATGTACCTAACGTAAATAGTGATGTCACCTACCTTGTTTGTTCAATGACTGTAACTAACATTGATGGTGATGTTATCTAATTGTGTCTCTGGGGGTTTAACATTAGGTATAATAAGGGATCCTTTGAATGTCGAACAGAGCGCGAGTGGGATCCCGAATAGACGTCGCTACTTCTCACAGAAAATGCACTCCCCGCCCAGAGGCCTAGTATATGCCTTTTACTACACTGCCCTTGCAGCTATCGCTGTTCCAGGTAAAGTATTGCAGTAATTTATTCATTATCTAATTAAATGCTAGCCTTTATCTCAAGGGGGCTGGAATACTAAAGCTCTGCTTAGACCGCATCTGAAGAACTGCGGTCAGTTCTGGGCACCGCACCTCAGGAAGGATTTATTGGCCTTGGAGGGGGTGCAGCGCAGATTTACCAGAATGATACCGGGCTGAGAGGGTTAACTTATGAGAACAGTTTGCATAAACGTGGTTTTTTGTATCAGTAGTATAGAAATGTATTGGGTGTTTAAGACGATAAAATGATTTGTTAGGGTAGAAACAGATATTTTTTCCCTCTGGTGCAGACGTCCAGCAGAAGGGGGTATAATCTTAAAATTAAAGCAAGGCCGTTCAGTGTTGATGTCAGGAAGCACTTCTTCATACAAAGGGTAGTGCAAATCTGGAACTAGCTCTCCCAAAAAGCTTTTGAGGCTAGGTCAATTGAAAATGTCAAAATTCAGATTGATAGATTTTTGTTAGGACAGGATATTCAGGGTCTCACTGTTCCAATGAAGCTCGAGGAACAGCAGCTCATCTTTTGATTAGGCACTTTACAGCCTTCCAGACTCAACACTGAGTTCAGCAATTTCAGATCATAACCTCTGCTGCCATTTATCGGACAGCAGGTGCCGATTCTGTCATTCCCCTTTTCACCTCTTCTAGACCCATCTTTTGTTCCTTTACTTGTCCCATTACCAACGTCTTTTGCTATGCACCATCTACCCTTTAGTCATTAGATCTCTCCAAGCCTTCCGCCCCATCACAGAGCTTCCCTTTTGTACTTTCCTCCTATCCCCACTTTCCCTGCCTCGGTACTTGCTTAAAACCTGTCACATCTGTAACATTTTCCAGTTCTGAGGAAGGGTCATCGACCTGAAACATTAACTATGTTTCTCTCTCGACAGATGCTGCCTGACCGGCTGAGTATTTCCAGCATTTTATGTTTTCATTTCAGATTTCCAGCATCCGCAGTATTTCGCTTTAGTGAGGTTATTAAGGGATTTGGAACCGCGGCGGGTAAATGGAGTTGAGATACACATCAGCCATGATCTCATTGAATGGAGGAACAGGCTGGAGGGGCTGAATGGCCTCCTACTGTTCCTATGTTCCTCATCTGTTCATCGGCTGTGAAACAAGCAGTGGATTCAAACAGGTGTAACATTGTGTAGAATGCAGAAACCCCGCCCATCTGTTCAAAGACAATCCCACTATTGAATTGAAGAGCCCCCGGATAATGTGAGTGGAAGATGGGGCCGGTGAACGTGGTCCTCTGACCGCTTCAGAATTCAACAGACCATGAAAACACAAAGGGACATCAAATAATTGACATGGCTGCAGGAATTAAAGGGAATTTCTGTTTTTCATTCATTAACATTTTTAATAACGGATTTAATAATGAATTCAATGAGTTACTTGGATTGCAGAATTATGTCGCTCCTCGCTGAATTTCTCAAATGTTTTAGTCACTAAATAACAACGGATGAACTAATATAATAAGTAATGAAATTGTGATTTGGTTTTAAGGAATGAACTATTTGGAGGAAAGTTACAGATCTGCGCATTAATGATAATTCAGAACAATTAAGTAAGTGACAGGAATCATTAATAATCCATTTCTCAGGAACATGCATCCCGGGGTCCTGTTCCCATCCGTTCGGTTTATCTCTCCCTGCTCTCCCCATCCGTTCGCGTTCTCTCTCCCTGCTCTCCCCATCCGTTCGGTTTATCTCTCCCTGCTCTTCCCATCCGTTCGGTTTCTCTCTCCCTGCTCTCCCCATCCGTTCAGTTTATCTCTCCCTGCTCCCCCCATCCGTTCGGTTTATCTCTCCCTGCTCTCCCCATCCGTTCAGTTTATCTCTCCCTGCTCTCCCTATCCGTTCAGTTTATCTCTCTCTGCTCTCCCCATCCGTTCAGTATCTCTCTCCCTGCTCCCCCCATCCGTTCGGTTTATCTCTCCCTGCTCTCCCCATCCGTTCAGTGTATCTCTCCCTGCTCTCCCTGTCCGTTCGGTTTCTCTCTCCCTGCTCTCCCCATCCGTTCAGTGTATCTCTCTCTGCTCTCCCCATCCGTTCAGTTTATCTCTCCCTGCTCCCCCCATCCGTTCAGTTTAACTCTCCCTGCTACCCCCATCCGTTCGGTTTATCTCTCCCTGCTCTCCCCATCCGTTCGGTTTATCTCTCCCTGCTCCCCCCATCCGTTCATTTTAACTCTCCCTGCTCCCCCCATCCGTTCAGTTTAACTCTCCCTGCTCTCCCCATCCGTTCAGTTTAACTCTCCCTGCTCTCCCCATCCGTTCAGTTTAACTCTCCCTGCTCTCCCCATCCGTTCAGTTTAACTCTCCCTGCTCTCCCCATCCGTTCAGTTTCACTCTCCCTGCTCCCCCCATCCGTTCAGTTTAACTCTCCCTGCTCTCCCCATCCGTTCAGTTTAACTCTCCCTGCTCCCCCCATCCGTTCAGTTTATCTCTCCCTGCTCCATCCATCCGTTCGGTTTCTCTGTCTCTGCTCTCCCCATCCGTTCGGTTTATCTCTCCCTGCTCTCCCCATCCGTTCGGTTTATCTCTCCCTGCTCTCCCCATCCGTTCAGTGTATCTCTCCCTGCTCTCCCTGTCCGTTCGGTTTCTCTCTCCCTGCTCTCCCCATCCGTTCAGTTTATCTCTCTCCCTGCTCTCCACATCCGTTCGGTTTCTCTGTCTCTGCTCTCCCCATCCGTTCGGTTTATCTCTCCCTGCTCTCCCCATCCGTTCGGTTTCTCTCTCCCTGCTCTCCCCATCCGTTCAGTTTATCTCTCCCTGCTCTCCCCATCCGTTCGGTTTATCTCTCACTGCTCTCCCCATCCGGTCGGTTTCTCTCTCCCTGCTCTCCCCATCCGTTCGGTTTCTCTCTCCCTGCTCTCCCCATCCGTTCGGTTTATCTCTCCCTGCTCTCCCCATCCGTTCGGTTTATCTCTCCCTGCTCTCTCCATCCGTTCGGTTTCTCTCTCCCTACTCTTCCCATCCGTTCGGTTTCTCTCTCCCTGCTCTTCCCATCCGTTCGGTTTCTCTCTCCCTGCTCTCTCCATCCGTTCGGTTTCTCTCTCCCTGCTCTCCCCATCCGTTCGGATTCTCTCTCCCTGCTCTCTCCATCCGTTCGGTATCTCTCTCCCTGCTCTCCCCATCCGTTCGGATTCTCTCTCCCTGCTCTCCCCATCCGTTCGGATTGTCTCTCCCTGCTCTCCTTATCCGTTCGGTTTCTCTCTCCCTGCTCTCCCCATCCGTTCGGATTCTCTCTCCCTGCTCTCCCCATCCGTTCGGATTGTCTCTCCCTGCTCTCCCCATCCGTTCGGTTTATCTCTCTTTGCTCTCCCCATCCGTTCGGTTTATCTCTCTCTGCTCCTGTCCGTTCAGTTGATGTCACTTCTCTCCCAGACCAGCTGCTCCGGGTTTCTCTGCTGCAAACTCCACTCACCCCAAACGTTCTTTTTGATCCTTGACGGTTCCAATTCTAACTCTGTCCTCCAGCCCAGTGCGCATGCTCAAACATCCGGTCTGGCCCTTGGATTCCTCCGTTAGCTTCGAGACCCATTCCTGTCCACCTGATCACCCGGCTCACTTTTACTCCATCATACATTTGGAAATCCGGATATAGTCCGGAGGTTTCCCTTCCCCGGTCTCTCTGTGTCTCCGTTGCCGCCTCCCACTGACCCTGGATGTTCTGTGACGCGCCCTTCCATTGAATTCCGTGTATTGATTTCCAGCTGTATTCTCTTAATTCAGTGAGTAGAACTCTGGCCTCTTAGTCCGAGAGTTATCAGTTGAAAGTCCCACTCCAAGACCTCAGTCCATAGTCCAGGTTGACACTTGTTAGTATTGAGGGAGCGCTGGATTGTGGGACCAGTGGTTCTCCCGCGAGACATTAAACCGATGTTCCAGTCAGGTGATTGAGTGGGAGTTCCGGATTGTATTGGACTACTGAAGAAGGCTCGGCAGATCTCCTGCTGCTCTGGACAATATTCGTTTTGTAAACAATGCCGCCATTCCCAGACTACCTGGTTAATGGTCTCCCTGTTGTTTGTTGGGCCTGGCTCGTACAGTCTGTCTGCTGTGTCTGTCAAAGTGAAGCGGTTCTAATATATTAGAATCATAGAATGGTAACAGCATGGAAGAAGGCCATTCGGCCGGTCGAGCCCGTGCCGATTCTCAGCTAGTCCCACTCCCTTGCCCTTTCCTAGTAGCCCTGCAAAGTTCTTACCTTCAGATACTTATATAACTCCCTTTTGAAAGCCGTTATTGAATCTGCCTCCACCACCCTTTCAGGTAGTGCATTTCAGATGTTAACCACTCGCTGTGTAAAAAAGTTTTTTTCTAACGTCGCCTTTGTTTCTTTTGCCAATTTGTGTCATCTGGTTCTCGACCCTTCCGCCAATGGGAACAGTTTATCTCTATCTACTCTGTCTAGACCCCTCATGATTCTGAACACCTCCATCAAATCTCCTCTCAATCTTCTCTTCTCCAAAGAGAACAACCCCAGATTCTCCAGCCTCTCCATGTAACTGAAGTCCCTCATCGCTGGAATCATTTTCATCAATCTTTTCTGCACCCTCTCTAAGGCATTCACATCCTTCCGAAAGTAAAGTGCCCAGAATTGGATAGCACGCATATTGAGAGAGCTATCAGCAGGTCACATCACTATCATGTACGATAGCAAAATACTGTGGATGCTGGAAATCCGAAATAACAACAGAAAACGCTGGAAAAACTCAGCAGGCCAGGCAGCATCCGTGGAGAGAGAAACAGAGTTAACGTTTCAGGTCGAAGACCTTTCGTCAGAACTGGATAAAAGCAGGAAATGAAATAGATTGAAAGCAAGTATAATACTGGGAAAAGGGGGAGGGGATGAAAGAACAAAAGGGGTGGTCAGTGGTAGGCTAGAAAGCAGGAGAGATTAAGGTTGCACAAACTTTGCTTCATTGGTTGTAACATTCATTTTAAATTTGTTTTGATTTTTATCCTCTTCGTAACTGTGTAGATTGTGTGGTTTCTAATTCATTATCTTAAATCTGTATGCATTACGTATTGATTTATTTTACTCATCATTACACAATCGGCTCTCTTAACTTATTTGACATTTCCATTTATTTTAATGGCTTTTGTTACCTCATGAATTTAAATATTTTTCATTCATCCCAGGTCTCTGGTCTGTCTCAGTTCCACCTTGGATATTTATATCAGTTCCCATCACTTCAAGTATCAAATCGGGGACATAGGATAATAGGGACAGGAGCAGGCCATTAAGACCTTCGAGCCTGTCCCACCATTCAGTGTGATCACGTCTGATCTGTAGAACATTTATAGAATTCCGGTCAATGTATTACGTCTGCTGTGAGTCTATTCTTTAACTTCTCATCTCTCTCACTTACAGTTAATTTAGTGGCGATTGTGATCCTGTCCCGAGGAAGGTGCGATCTCTCCAGATGTATCACTCGGTACCTGGTGTCCATGGCGGTGACGGATCTCCTGGTCATTATCACCGCTGTGATATTAAACCGGATTCCGGGTATTTATTTTCCAGGTAGCTTCCTGTCCATTACTCCCGTCTGCAGTCTCAGCATTGCATTAATCCATGCATCCAGAGACTGCTCTGTTTGGTTAACAGTCACTTTCACCTTCGATCGATTTGTGGCAATTTGTTGGCAGAAGTTTAAAACAAAATATTGTACCGAGAAAACGTCGGCTGTTGTTATCGGAACGGTTTGTGCACTGGCATGTTTTAAAAGCGTCCCCTGGTATTTTATTCACGAGCCCATCTACATAATTAACAATGTCCCGTGGTATTGCAGACAGAAGGATATCCGTTATACATCACTGGTATGGACAGCATTTGACTGGTGTGATCGTCTTTTAACCCCGTGTCTCCCGTTCCTCCTGATTATTCTGCTCAATGCTCTGACCGTCAGACACATTCTAGCGGCCGGTAGAGCCCGCAGGAGACTCCGGGCCCACAGCAATGGGGAGAATCAGAGTGACCCAGAGATGGAGAGCCGGAGAAAATCCATCGTTTTACTCTTCGCCATCTCGGGCACTTTCATCCTGTTATGGATGCCGTATGTTGTACAGTTCTTATATGAGCGATTTACAAATGATTACAAAATCAAAGGTTTCAGTGACCCCAAATTTATTTTCAGGGAAAGTGCAAATATGCTTCAGCTGTTGAGCTGCTGCACAAACACGTTTATTTATGCCGTGACTCAGAGTAAATTCAGGGAAGAGTTTATTAATAATATGGTGCAATATCCTCTGAATCTAATAAGCAACTTAATTAAATAAAGAAAAAGCTTAAGTTCCAGCAATAAATATAAGAATTACTGTAGCCTGCTTTCTATTTGGACAACAAATTAGTTGTATAATATCAAAAATAAAATCAAACCATAACTCTGCATTATATGAATAGCCCTATTCTGCTTTACAATTAGCAAACAACGAATTTCCACCGCTGGATATGGATAAATGTGAACTGGAAACATTTATCCGTTTTGTGGTTTGTATCAAAACAAATCATCATCTGCATTAGAGTAAAGAAAACATTCATACAGCAGAGTGAGGTTGCAGCAAGGGCTTGGTGATCTTACCGTACCTCAGAGACAAACATCCCAATATACTGACAGGTGACCTTCCTGTACCAGAGACAAAAACATCCCGATTTACTGACAGGTGACCTTCCTGTACCAGAGACAAAAACATCCCGATTTACTGACAGGTGATCTTACTGTACCAGAGACACAAACATCCCAATTAACTGACAGGTGACCTTGCTGTACCAGAGACACAAACATCACAATTTACTGCTAGATGATCTTACAGTACCAGAGACACAAACAACCCAATTTACTGACAGATGAACTTCCTGTACCAGAGACACAAACATCCCAATATACTGACAGGTGAGCTTCCTGTAAAAGAGACACGAACATCCCAATTTACTGATAGATGAACTTCCTGTACCAGAGACACAAACATCGCAATTTACAGACAGGTGATCTTACATTACCACAGACACAACAATCCCAATTTACTGACAGATGGACTTCCTGTACCAGAGACACAAACATGCCAATTTACTGACTGGTGACCTTTCTAGATCAGGGACACAAACATCCCAATTTACTGATAGGTGACCTTCCTGTATATCAGACACACATATCCAAATTTACTGACAGGAGACCTTCCTGTACCAGAGACACAAACATCACAATTTACTGACAGGTGGCCTTCCTGTACCAGAGATATAAACATCCCAATTTACTAACAACTGACCTTCCTGTACCAGAGACAAAAACATCCCGATTTACTGATGGAAGACCTCCCTGCACCAGAGAAACAAACATCCCAATTTACTGACAGGTGACCTCCCTGCACCAGAGACACAAACATCCCAATTTACTGACAGGTGACCTTCCTGTACCAGAGACAAAAACATCCCAATTTACAGACAGTTGACCTTCCTGTACCAGAGACAAAAGCATCCCGATTTACTGATGGAAGACCTCCCTGCACCAGAGACACAAACATCCCAATATACGGACAGGTGACATTCCTGTACCAGAGACACAAACATCCAAATTTACTGACAGGTGACCATCCTGTACCAGAGACACAAACATCCCAATTTACTGACAGGTGACGTTCCTATAACAGAGACACGAACATCCCAATTTACTGACAGGTCACCTTCCTGTACCAGAGACACAAACATCCCAATTTACTGACAGGTGACCTTCCTGTACCACAGACACAACCATCCCAATTTATTGACAGGTGACCTTTCTGTACCAGGGACACAAACATCCCAATTTACTGATAGGTGACCTTCCTGTACATCAGACACAAATATCCAAATTTACTGACAGGAGACCTTCCTGTACCAGAGACACAGACATCACAATTTACTGACAGGTTGCCTTCCTGTACCAGAGATAAAAACATCCCAATTTACTGACAGCTGACCTTCCTGTACCTGAGACACAAACATCCCAAATTACTGACAGGTGACCTTCCTTTACCAGAGACACAAACATCTCAATTCATTGACAGGTGACCTTCCTGTACCAGAGACACAAATATCACAATTTACTGACAGGTGATTCCTGTACCACAGACACAAACATCCCAATTTACAGACAGGTGACCCTCCTTTACCAGAGACAAAAACATCTGAATTTACTGATGTAAAGCTCCCTGTACCAGAGAAACAAACATTCCAATTTACTGATGTAAGACCTTCCTGTACCAGAGACACAAACATCCCAATTTACTGACAGGTGACCTTCCTGTACCAGAGACACAAACATCCCAATTTACTGACAGGTGACCTTCCTGTACCAGAGACAAAAACATCCCAATTTACAGACAGTTGACCTTCCTGTACCAGAGACAAAAGCATCCCGATTTACTGATGGAAGACCTCCCTGCACCAGAGACACAAACATCCCAATATACGGACAGGTGACATTCCTGTACCAGAGACACAAACATCCAAATTTACTGACAGGTGACCTTCCTGTACCAGAGACACAAACATCCCATTTTACTGACAGGTGACGTTCCTATAACAGAGACACGAACATCCCAATTTACTGACAGGTCACCTTCCTGTACCAGAGACACAAACATCCCAATTAACTGACAGGTGACCTTGCTGTAACAGAGACATAAACATTCCGATTTAATGGCAGGTGAACTGCCTGTAGCAGAGTCAAAAACATCCCGAATTACAGACAGGTGACCTTCCTGTACCAGAGACACAAACATCCCAATTTACTGATGGAAAGCTCCCTTTACCACGACCAGAAACATCCCATTTACTGACTGGTTACCTTCCTGTACCAGAGACACAAACATCCCAATTTTCTGACAAGTGATTCCCGTACCAGAGACAAAAACATCTCAAATTAATGACAGGTGACCTTCCTGTACCAGAGGCACAAACATGACAAATTACTGACAGGTGACCTTCCTGTACCAGAGACACAAACATCCCAATTTACTGACAGGTGCCCTTCCCGTACCAGAGACACAAACATCCCAATTTATTGACAGGTGGCCTTCCTGTACCAGAGGCACAAACATGCCGATTTACTGACTGGTGACCTTCCTGTACCAGAGACACAAATATCCCAATTTACTGACAGGTGACCTTCCTGTACCAGAGACACAAACATCCCAATTTACTGACAGGTGACCTTCCTGTGCCAGAGGCACAAACATCCCAATTTACAGACAGGTGAACTTCCTGTACCAGAGACACAAACATCCCAATTTACTGACAGGTGACCTTCCTGTACCACAGACACAACCATCCCAATTTACTAGACAGGTGACCTTCTGTACCAGGGTCACAAACATCCCAATTTACTGATAGGTGACCTTCTTGTACATCAGACACAAATAGCCAAATTTACTGACAGGAGACCTTCCTGTACCAGAGACACAAACATCACAATTTACTGACAGGTGACCTTCCTGTACCAGAGATATAAACATCCCAATTTACTGACAGGTGACCTTCCTGTACCTGAGACACAATCATCCCAATTTACTGACAGGTGACCTTCCTGTACCAGAGACAAAAACATCCCGATTTACTGATGGAAGACCTCCCTGCACCAGAGACACAAACATCCCAATATACGGACAGGTGACCTTCCTGTACCAGAGACACAAACATCCCAATTTACTGACAGGTGACCTTCCTGTACCAGAGACACAAACATCCCAATTTTCTGACAGGTGATTACCGTACCAGAGACAAAAACATCTCAAATTAATGACAGGTGACCTTCCTGTACCAGAGGCACAAACATGACAAGTTACTGACAGGTGACCTTCCTGTACCAGAGACACAAACATCCCAATTTACTGACAGGTGCCCTTCCTGTACCAGAGACACAAACATCCCAATTTACTGACAGGTGCCCTTCCCGTACCAGAGACACAAACATCCCAATTTATTGACAGGTGGCCTTCCTGTACCAGAGGCACAAACATGCCGATTTACTGACTGGTGACCTTCCTGTACCAGAGACACAAATATCCCAATTTACTGACAGGTGACCTTCCTGTACCACAGACACAACCATCCCAATTTATTGACAGGTGACCTTTCTGTACCAGGGTCACAAACATCCCAATTTACTGATAGGTGACCTTCTTGTACATCAGACACAAATATCCAAATTTACTGACAGGTGATTACCGTACCAGAGACAAAAACATCTCAAATTAATGACAGGTGACCTTCCTGTACCAGAGACACAAACATCCCAATTTACTGACAGGTGACCTTCCTGCACCAGAGGCACAAACATGCCAAATTACTGACAGGTGACCTTCCTGTACCAGAGGCACAAACATCCCAATTTACTGACAGGTGACCTTCCTGTACATCAGACACAACCATCCCAATTTATTGACAGGTGACCTTTCTGTACCAGGGACACAACATCCCAATTTACTGATAGGTGACCTTCCTGTACATCAGACACAAATATCCAAATTTACTGACAGGAGACCTTCCTGTACCAGAGACACAGACATCACAATTTACTGACAGGTGGCCTTCCTGTACCAGAGATAAAAACATCCCAATTTACTGACAGCTGACCTTCCTGTACCTGAGACACAAACATCCCAAATTACTGACAGGTGACCTTCCTTTACCAGAGACACAAACATCCCAATTTACTGACAGGTGACCTTCCTGTACAGTGGCACAAACATCTCAATTCATTGACAGGTGACCTTCCTGTACCAGAGACACAAATATCCCAATTTACTGACAGGTGATTCCTGTACCACAGACACAAACATCCCAATTTACAGACAGGTGACCCTCCTTTACCAGAGACAAAAACATCTGAATTTACTGATGTAAAGCTCCCTGTACCAGAGAAACAAACATTCCAATTTACTGATGTAAGACCTTCCTGTTCCAGAGACACAAACATCCCAAATTAATGACAGGTGATCTTCCTGTACCAGAGACACAAATATCCCAATTTAATGACAGGTGACCTTCCTGTACCAGAGGCACAAACATCCCAATTTACTGGCAGGAGACCTTCCTGTACCAGAGAAACACACATCCCAATTTACTGATGGAAGACCTTCCTGTACCAGAGGTTAAACATCCCGAATGTAGGGGAGTGAAAGAGTTAATGGGAGTTAAAGAGTTAATTTGAACTCATGTTAAATTAAAATAATAATTTCTCGTTTCTGTATGAAATAGAAGAGATTCCAGGTGGAAGATAAGGCCTGGTTGAGCGTTGTGATACTTAGCAACATCCAAGGCCATAACACAATAGAAGACTGTAAAACCCAGACACAGGGCCTCTACACAGACTGAAATAACATACGTCATTAATGCTTTTAGTTTGTAACTGACAGAGATAAGAATATAACGAATTAATGGTTTAGTTTGCAACATAATTATTTAGTTTGAATTAAAATATAAAGAATTAATGATTTAGTTGGAACTGACATAAATTGTTTAGAATATAACAAATTAATTGGTTAAGTTTGAATCGACATAATTGTAATCATGTGATATTTTGTAACTATGTGATTGGACAACTCTTCAATAAAAGGTTGTCATTGACAACGAGAGGTCGAGAAGTTGTAGTCACCAGACTATGCAAGGTTCTGTGATGCTTCTCCCAGGGATCTCTGAATATTAAATAAACTGTTTTTGCTTTTACCTATCAACAGACTGGAGTGAAATAATTTATCATTAACAATTGGCGTAGTCGGCAGGGATACTTCGGAGCTGAAAGACCGCCTGTACCAGTGAACAGGGTGAGTAGTCAAATCTTTGACCACCCAGAAATTGGGTCACTTGGCAGGGCGGTGTGAAGACAACCGCAGTATCCAACGAATTTGGTGTCTGTGACGGGTAAGAAACAGTTTATTAAAACCTAGGTAGCGCATAAGGTGTTTGTATATTGAAATAATAAGGTTAACCAAACGTATTAATAGTAGTTAAGATATTTGAAGCCTGATGTGTTATTTCGGACTATAAATGCCTCGTGGACCCATACTGAGCCGAAATTAAGAGGGCGATTGGGCCCCACGTGACGGCCAGAGTTAGTTGGGAATCCGAGACAGACAAAATAATCTGTAAGACCTCTCTGCTGTGTTGCGTTGCGGGATCTGTTGGATTGTATGACGTGTTGTGATAATGTATTAATGGCTACATGTGAAAGGGGCCAAGTGGCTGCCCAAAACTCACCTCTGTGAGCAAGATTGTTCCAAGTCGGGGCCGCCAACATACTTATGGTGGATGATAGGCAGACCTCTGAAAACGAGTTACTTGGGTGGGCCGGAGAGCGGTAAGCTAGTAACGATATTAATACATTATGGAGAAAGGTGAAGAACCCGATTGGGGCCCCATGAGTCGGCTCTACGCCGAGGACCAAAAGGGTTTGATTGATAAAATGAGGAAAGATGGGTGGGATCCATTAGGAAAACCCCTGGCACAATGGGAGTGGTGGGAGAAGCAGAAACAAAAGAAAACTAGAAAGGCAGGAGTAATTTCAACACATCAGTTAATAATGTTAACAGAAAAGATTACGACACAAACTAGTAAGATGGAAGAACAAGAAAAGAGAATAGCCAAATTAGAAAGTACAATAAAACGGATGGAATTGACAGATAGAGGAAACAGAAATGATGAGGATAAAGAAAAGCCCCCATCGCATGCCTCGGCCCCAATCGAAATTAAAGGGGACGTTCCGGTAGTACCGATGGCACCCGTATTACGACACCAGGGGGCAGCACAAGATCAATACCGGGCTTTCACGCCTCTTGAAAAACAAGCCATTCTCAAAGATTTGGGAACCCTCAAACCCCATAGCCAGAACGCAGAGTTCTGGAGAAATCCAGAGGAAATGTGGGATGACGCTTATTGCGAATCATCAGGGCAAGCAAATCCACAACGGCTAAAATTAGGACTGTTGATTGCCCCTACGTATGATCTCGCAGTTCAATGGGCAAGTCAGATAGATGCTCAGGACTCTGAACCCACCGAAAAGGGAGGTGTAAAAATTAAACAGGAAAGGGTAGCAGCAGGGGGGGCATCGCAACCGTACAAGTGGATTCAGGGGAGCTGTTATACTTGTGGAAAAGTGGGACATGTGGTGAAGGATTGCAGGAGTGGAAAGAAAGGGGGATGTGACTATTGTGGTAAGCTAGGACACCAGAGTCACAACTGCTGGCAGAAGAAAGGAGACGTGGACCAGACACAGGGCGCTTATCTCAGTCTGGAGAATAGAAGGGACTTTATGGAGTACCTCAAGTCAAAGGGGAAGAGTCAATGACGGGAGGCGGCCCCAGTAAAAGGAGGCTCGGATAACCGAGTCTACGTTGCAGCATTATTAGGGGCCAATCGTGTGAAATGCTAGTTGATACAGGAGCATCAGTATCTTTAACTGATTTGCCCCGTCCGACAAACCAAAGATGAAGAAGTAAAAGATCTAATTTGCAGGCTAACCAATCTGAAACTCAGCTTAGACAAAGAAAAAGGGATTCAGAAAGCCAGGAAAGCTGCTGAGATACCATGTAAAAAGAAAAAGAGAGAAATTTAAAGTTTTACCGACATGGAAGTTATTAATGTCTGTGCCGAGACAAATAAAACACAAGATTCGTTGAGTGAAAGGAATCTTAAAAGGGATGCTGGGATCTAAGTTTAGATGAAAGTGTGTGTTAAAGTGTGAGAGTTTTCCTGACTGTGAATGTTTAAGGAGCTGCAATAATTCTTTTGTCTGAAAGTCTGTCTATAAAAAGGTGTCTGTCATTTTTGTTTTGGCTCCACCCACTCTTTTGTACAGAGAGCTAAAAGCTGTTTAACCCTTTGAAGACTTGTTTTGTTGTTTTAAGTTTGTTAATTGTTTTACAAAAAATAAGCTTCAGCCTTGAAGTCACAGTTGCCAATGTGCCTGGAAGAAAAATGAATATGAATGATGGACAAGGCATGGGTAATTGTTTCTTTGTTAATGTGGCTATGGTTTCTTTCTTTTCCAAGCGATACTGGTTAGTTTAAAAGAAAATGTTGATCTAGATTGAATTGGAGTTATTCAGGTTAATTAACCTATTAAAACCAGACTTTTATTGTGCACAGTGAAATTCTGGTTGGTGTAAATTTGTGTAGACCACATTGAATAAGATATTTAATGGTCTGAAACCAGACTTTAAAATATTTACAGTCTTGGATACAGAACGGGTTCTGGTCCATACCATTGGCAGAGGAATCACAAGGAAAATTCGCCTTTACTGTCTGGGATAGACAGGAATTTTATATCAGACTTTGCAGGGAAAGCAGAGCCGATTCAACAGTTAGTTAAAGAGGGATCCAGTAGCGAAGGCAATGCCACGATGTGTGGCTGCAATAAATTGTGCCACAAGAATTGAAAAAAAAACATTGAACTACAATTTAAGTTAAGCTGGTGTGTAAAACTGAGAAGAACAAAGAGTTTGTTTAACAAAAGATTAAGTTTCGGTCTAAGATAGTACATGGGTGACCAAAAGGCAGAGCAAGGGCAGGAAGGTAGTGCAGAAATCCCCTGGGGTTGTCTCCCTTAGCAACAGGTTCACCGCCTTAGGTGCTGTTGTCGGGGGGGATGACTCATCGGGGGAAGGCACCAGCAGCCAGGCTCATGGCACCATGACTGGCTCTGTTGCAAAGAAGGGAGGGAAAAAGAGTGGCAGGGCTATAGTAATAGGGGATTCGATTGTAAGGGGAATAGATAGGGGTTTCTGTGGTCGCGACCGAGACTCCAGGATGGTATGTTGCCTCCCTGGTGCAAGGGTCAAGGATGTCTCGGCGCGGGTGCAGAACATTCTGGAGGGGGAGGGGGAACAGCCAGTTGTCGTGATACATGTTGGTACCAACGACGTAGCTAAAAAAAGGGAAGAGGTCCTACAAGTAGAATTTAGGGAGTTAGGAGCCAAGCTAAAAAGTAGGACCTCGAAGGTAGTAATCTCTGGATTACTACCAGTGCCACGTGCTAGTAAGAGTACAGAGAACAGGATAGTTAGGCTAAATACGTGGCTTGAGCAGTGGTGTAAGAGGGAGGGTTTTAAATTTTTGAGGCATTGGAACCAGTTTTGTGGTAGGTGTGACCTATACAAAAGGGACGGTCTACACCTGTGCAAAGATGGAACTGATGTTCTCGGGGTAATTTTTGATAAAGCAGTTCGGGAGCATTTAAACTAGTATGGCAGGGGGCTAGAAACCTATGCAGTGAAATAGAGGAAAGTGAAAGGCAGACAGAAATAAATGGTAAAAGGGTGAGGAACAAAAAACAAAGGGCCAAACCAATTCATAAAAAATGTGAGCATAAAAAAAGCCTGAGGGTTTTATACCTTAATGCGAGAAGCATCAGGAACAAGGTAGATGAATTAGCTGTGGAAATAGAGGTTAATAATTATGATCTAATTGGGATTACGGAAACATGGTTGCAGGGTGAGCAGGGCTGGGAGCTTAACATACAGGGGTATTCAGTATTTAGGAAGGATCGACAAAAAAGAAAGGGAGGAGGGGTAGCATTGCTGGTAAAAGAAGGGATAAATGCAATTGAAAGGAAGGATATTAACTCAGTTAATACAGAATCTATATGGGTGGAGCTAAGAAATAGCGAGGGGCGAAAAACATTAATAGGAGTGGTATATAGGCCTCCAAATAGTAAAATAGAGGTTGGGGAGGGCATCACGAGGGAAATTAGAGAAGCGTGCAATAAGAGCACAGCTGTCATCATAGGTGACTTTAACTTACATATAGATTGGAATAGCCTAATCAGTAAAAATAATGAGGAGGAGGAATTCCTTGAGTGTTTAAGGGATGGTTATCTGGATCAATATGTCGAGGAACCAACTCGGGAACAGGCTATATTGGACTGGGTACTGTGCAATGAGAAGGGACTAATTAGTAATTTTGTTGTACGGGGACCCTTGGGTCAGAGCGATCATAACATGATCGATTTCTCACTCGAAATGGAGAGCGAAGAAATTGACTCAGATACTAAGGTCCTGAATTTAAACAAGGGGAATTATGATGCCATTAGACGGGAACTGAGTAGGTCTGATTGGACAACGTTCCTGGGAGGACTGGAGGTAGATAAACAATGGCAAGCATTTAAAGATAGAATGACAAAATTGCAAAAATTGTTTATACCAATCTGGCATAAAAGGAAATCTAAAAAGGTGACTCAACCGTGGATAACAGGGGAAATTAGGGACAGCATAAAATCCAAAGATAGGGCGTATAAAATAGCCAAAAAAAGCGCCAGAGCGGAAGATTGGGAACAGTTTAAGATAGAGCAAAGGAGGACAAAGGGCTTAATCAAGAGGGGCAAAATAGCTTACGAAAGCAAGCTGGCGGAAAATATAAAAACTAACTGCAAAAGCTTTTATAAGTATATCAAGAGGAAAAGACTGGTGAAAACCAAAGTTGGCCCATTGCAGTCAGATACGGGGGAATATATAACGGGAAATAAAGAAATGGCAGACCAACTAAATGCATACTTTGGGTCAGTCTTTACGAAGGAAGACACAAAAAACCTCCCTGGGATATCGGGAAAAATAGGGACATTTGCAAAGGAGGAACTGACGCAAGTCAATATCTCTAAGGATATGGTGTTAAGGAAGCTAAAGGGATTGAAGGCGGACAAATCCCCAGGGCCTGATAACATGCATCCTAGGGTGCTGAAGGAGGTGGCCCTAGAGATAGCGGATGCACTAAGTATGATTTTTCAGAATTCATTAGACTCAGGAACAGTGCCCATGGATTGGAGGGTAGCTAACGTTACCCCACTATTCAAAAAGGGGGGTAGGGAAAAAGCAGGTAATTACAGACCTGTAAGCCTTACATCAGTTGTGGGCAAAATGCTGGAGTCCATCATTAAGGATGAAATAGCGGAGCACTTAGGAAATGGGGACAGGATAGGACAGAGTCAACATGGATTTACAAAGGGTAAATCGTGCTTGACTAATCTATTAGAATTTTTTGAGGGAGTAACTGGTAAAATAGATGGGGGAGAGCCAGTAGATGTGGTGTACCTGGACTTCCAAAAGGCCTTCGATAAGGTCCCACATAAAAGATTAGCAGGGAAAATTGAAGCTCATGGGATAAAGGGGAAAGTATTGACGTGGATAGAGAACTGGCTGTCAGATAGAAAACAGAGAGTTGGAATAAACGGCTCATTTTCTGAATGGCAGGCAGTAACAAGTGGGGTACCACAGGGATCTGTCCTGGGTCCCCAGCTGTTCACAATTTACATTAATGACCTGGATCAGGGAGTCGGATGCAGCATTTCCAAATTTGCAGACGACACTAAACTAGGAGGGGGGGGGGTGGGCTCAGAGGAGGAGACCAGGAAGCTCCAGAGCGATTTGGACAGACTGGGTGATTGGGCGGATAAATGGCAGATGCACTATAATGTGGACAAGTGCGAAGTTATCCACCTTGGGTGCAGGAACGGGAGGGCAAATTATTATTTAAATGGCAATACATTGGGAGAGGGGGAAGTACAGAGTGACCTGGGTGTTCTTGTACACCAGTCACTGAAGGCGAGCATGCAGGTGCAACAGGCGATCAAGAAGGCAAACGGTATGCTGGCCTTCATAGCAAAAGGGTTGGAATACAGGAACAGGGATACCTTGCTGCAGCTGTACAGGGCACTGGTGAGACCACACCTCGAGTACTGTGTACAGTTTTGGTCGCCTCATCTGAGGAAAGATGTTCTTGCCATGGAGGGGGTGCAGCGGCGATTCACCAGGCTGATACCAGGAATGGCGGGATTGACCTATGAGGAGAGACTATGTAGTTTAGGGATGTACACACTGGAGTTTAGAAGATTGAGAGGGGACCTCATAGAAGTGTATAAAATTCTGACAGGTCTAGACAGACTAGATGCAGAAGGAATGTTTCCCTTGGCGGGTGAGAACAGAACTAGAGGACATAATTTAAGGATAAGGGCTAAACCATTTAGGACAGAAATGAGGGGGAATTTCTTCACTCAGAGGGTGGTGAACCTGTGGAACTCATTGCCACAGAGGGCAGTGTACGCCAGCTCATTAAATATATTTAAGAGGGAATTAGATATATTTCTACAGGCAAAAGGGGTTAAGGGTTACGGAGAGAAGGCGGGGACGGGATACTGAATTGGAGGATCAGCCATGATCTCATTAAATGGCGGAGCAGGCTCGAAGGGCCGGATGGCCTACTCCTGCTCCTATCTTCTATGTATCTATGTATCTATGTATCTATGTATGTAAGATTTAACCTTGGAGTCGCGGTTGCTATGGTGAAATCTTCCAAAGCAGTTTGATTTGATTTGCTTAAATGTGAAAACTAATTTTTCTCCAGTTATATTCAATGTATTTACAGTATTTTGGATAGGTATCTGAAGAAAGGACAATAAGAAATATGATGTAATTTATGGTTTTCTACAAGCATGTATTAGTTTGTTTTGGTTTTTTTCTGTTCGTGTTCAGTTACGTGAAATGACGCAATTGCGTGCGTCTGACAATGTTTCGCTCCGCATTCTTAAAAAAAAAACCCTGCAAAGGAGTTAACCCTTTCCACTGACAGCTGTTTAAGTTATAAAAATGAAATTGAACATTGACAAAACCTGTCAGTTCAACAGTACTGCTGTTTGCATTTCGGGATAAATTTGAAATGACAAAATGAACTCAGGCACGATATATTGGGTTACTTTTGGGAAAATAAAAGATCCTCTAAAAGAATGATAAATAAATGTGTTAATAACTTGGACCAAGTGAGAATGTTTGATCTATGTTTTCAATCTTAAATATTGTACTGGACAGTAAAGTTCCTCCAGGGCTCATGAATGAGATATGAATGGTAATTAATAGGATGTGTAAAATGGAGAAAGGAAATGATTGAGGGTGAGATAGAAACAGGAGAATTACACCACCAATTGAGAATTTTCCAAACTTCTTAGTGAAAGTCAGGAAAGAGTAGCTAAGAATAGTAAATTGATAGCTTTCTCTTGGAGACATTTGTGTCCCTGCCTATAATGAACTTTTTAACGAAACTGAATTTGATAGCCTGGCCACTATCAAAGACATCGGGACCATGCAGAGGAAGATGAACAAAGACCTCCAGACAATCTTTTGATAAGATACCTGAAGGCCCGAGAAAGGCACATGTGGCATGATGTGGAGATACCGATATGAGTGTGCAAATGTGATTTGTTACATGTGAGGCAGTTGCCATCCGGGAATGTATGTTGAATCTGCACTGAAGAACGGGTCTCAGACATGCTCAGTTACTTGATAACAGCAAAACATGAAACGGTTAATGTGGTTCAGGAGAGCGAGACAACTTTTAAAGCATTGACACATACTCCATCGAGAAACTATCTAATTAATGAAACAATCAGAATAGAGTTAAATACACTGGTACCTGTTAGAGGGATTGAAATTGAAGTTGAAGTGGAGAGTTATATGGAATCTGGATTGGGACAATTGAGGGCTAAGGAGAAATCATGTTTAGTAAGAATTATCCACAAGATGGATATGAGTAAAAGAGAAATCTGGAGAATCTTTTAAGTCCATGATTTGTTGACTAGATGTTAAAATGTAATGTCGCTTGAAATGATTGTAAGACTGAATTTAACTGTGACTGTAATAATTGTGTTTTGTAGGTAACAGAGCGTGGGAAAAAACCAGTGCGAATCCAGTCTGAGATGATTTTGGTGGTGCCTCCTGTGTCACCACTTCCGCAATTACCCTGCTTTATGGGTCTAACAGGACCTGTCCCATCAACCAACACGTTTTTAAGTATGAGCTACACAATTATGTGGCACAATTCGGATACGACATTCCCCTGTTGTCTAAGGGTACCAGTGAGCTCATGATGCGACTGAACTCCTCCCTAAAGCATTTTTATGTTTTGGAGGAAGACAACTCGAGAATAGATATTGAAATTGACAGCATAGAGGACAACTCACACTGGTGGGATATTGAGCTTAATATATCAGCACACCCTTAGATTTGTATTATTTCACACGCTCTGGTAGTTCCCCAACTTGTAATGATAGTGTATTTGATATATGTAACCTATGTAGTAAGATACATAAGCCAATTGGGTACTCATGCCTATGACTAACCAGCACCAACAAATTAATTGAGCACACCGAAAGAGAAGATCCAAAGCAATGTAGAGGAGACCCCAGGCGTGGTAACATCAGGAAAGATAGAAGAAACAGAGGATACCCCAGGCGGGGCAGAACTGGAACACCGGAACAATGAATTGAATTTGAGTAAGGGGTCCCTGGGAAAGATACAAATAGACTTTACGGGACCCTTACCAATGCCCGCAGTCCTGATGAAATTGCGAGCTATTCCTAATCGAACGACAGGCTTATCTCCCTATGAATTAATGACAGGGCGAACAATGCAACTCCCTTATGGAATTATATACCTTATGGGTTTTATACCTTAATGCGAGAAGCATCAGGAACAAGGTAGATGAATTAGCTGTGGAAATAGAGGTTAATAATTATGATCTAATTGGGATTACGGAAACATGGTTGCAGGGTGAGCAGGGCTGGGAGCTTAACATACAGGGGTATTCAGTATTTAGGAAGGATCGACAAAAAAGAAAGGGAGGAGGGGTAGCATTGCTGGTAAAAGAGGGGATAAATGCAATTGAAAGGAAGGATATTAACTCAGTTAATACAGAATCTATATGGGTGGAGCTAAGAAATAGCGAGGGGCGAAAAACATTAATAGGAGTGGTATATAGGCCTCCAAATAGTAAAATAGAGGTTGGGGAGGGCATCACGAGGGAAATTAGAGAAGCGTGCAATAAGAGCACAGCTGTCATCATAGGTGACTTTAACTTACATATAGATTGGACTAGCCTAATCAGTAAAAATAATGAGGAGGAGGAATTCCTTGAGTGTTTAAGGGATGGTTATCTGGATCAATATGTCGAGGAACCAACTCGGGAACAGGCTATATTGGACTGGGTACTGTGCAATGAGAAGGGACTAATTAGTAATCTTGTTGTACGGGTACCCTTGGGTCAGAGCGATCATAACATGATCGATTTCTCACTCGAAATGGAGAGCGAAGAAATTGACTCAGAGACTAAGGTCCTGAATTTAAACAAGGGGAATTATGATGCCATTAGACGGGAACTGAGTAGGTCTGATTGGACAACGTTCCTGGGAGGACTGGAGGTAGATAAACAATGGCAAGCATTTAAAGATAGAATGACAAAATTGCAAAAATTGTTTATACCAATCTGGCATAAAAGGAAATCTAAAAAGGTGACTCAACCGTGGATAACAGGGGAAATTAGAGACAGCATAAAATCCAAAGATAGGGCGTATAAAATAGCCAAAAAAAGCGCCAGAGCGGAAGATTGGGAACAGTTTAAGATAGAGCAAAGGAGGACAAAGGGCTTAATCAAGAGGGGCAAAATAGCTTACGAAAGCAAGCTGGCGGAAAATATAAAAACTAACTCCAAAAGCTTTTATAAGTATATCAAGAGGAAAAGACTGGTGAAAACCAAAGTTGGTCCATTGCAGTCAGATACGGGGGAATATATAACGGGAAATAAGGAAATGGCAGACCAACTAAATGCATACTTTGGGTCAGTCTTTACGAAGGAAGACACAAAAAACCTCCCTGGGATATCGGGAAAAATAGGGACATTGGCAAAGGAGGAACTGACGCAAATCAATATCTCTAAGGATATGGTGTTAAGGAAGCTAAAGGGATTGAAGGCGGACAAATCCCCAGGGCCTGATAACATGCATCCTAGGGTACTGAAGGAGGTGGCCCTAGAGATAGCGGATGCACTAAGTATGATTTTTCAGAATTCATTAGACTCGGGATCAGTGCCCATGGATTGGAGGGTAGCTAACGTTACCCCACTATTCCAAAAATGGGGGTAGGGAAAAAGCAGTTAATTACAGACCTGTAAGCCTTACATCAGTTGTGGGCAAAATGCTGGAGTCCATCATTAAGGATGAAATAGCGGAGCACTTAGCAAATGGGGACAGGATAGGACAGAGTCAACATGGATTTACAAAGGGTAAATCGTGCTTGACTAATCTATTGGAATTTTTTGAGGGAGTAACTGGTAAAATAGATGGGGGAGAGCCAGTACATGTGGTGTACCTAGACTTCCAAAAGGCCTTCGACAAGGTCCCACATAAAAGATTAGCATGGAAAATTGAAGCTCATGGGATAAAGGGGAAAGTATTGACGTGGATAGAGAACTGGCTGTCAGATAGAAAACAGAGAGTTGGAATAAACGGCTCATTTTCTGAATGGCAGGCAGTAACAAGTGGGGTACCGCAGGGATCTGTCCTGGGTCCCCAGCTGTTCACAATTTACATTAATGACCTGGATCAGGGAGTCGGATGCAGCATTTCCAAATTTGCAGACGACACTAAACTAGGAGGGGGGGTGGGCTCAGAGGAGGAGACCAGGAAGCTCCAGAGCGATTTGGACAGACTGGGTGATTGGGCGGATAAATGGCAGATGCACTATAATGTGGACAAGTGCGAAGTTATCCACCTTGGGTGCAGGAACGGGAGGGCAAATTATTATTTAAATGGCAATAAATTGGGAGAGGGGGAAGTACAGAGAGACCTGGGTGTTCTTGTACACCAGTCACTGAAGGCGAGCATGCAGGTGCAACAGGCGGTCAAGAAGGCAAACGGTATGCTGGCCTTCATAGCAAAAGGGTTGGAATACAGGAACAGGGATACCTTGCTGCAGCTGTACAGGGCACTGGTGAGACCACACCTCGAGTACTGTGTACAGTTTTGGTCGCCTCATCTGAGGAAAGATGTTCTTGCCATGGAGGGGGTGCAGCGGCGATTCACCAGGCTGATACCAGGAATGGCGGGATTGACCTATGAGGAGAGACTATGTAGTTTAGGGATGTACACACTGGAGTTTAGAAGATTGAGAGGGGACCTCATAGAAGTGTATAAAATTCTGACAGGTCTAGACAGACTAGATGCAGAAGGAATGTTTCCCTTGGCGGGTGAGAACAGAACTAGAGGACATAATTTAAGGATAAGGGCTAAACCATTTAGGACAGAAATGAGGGGGAATTTCTTCACTCAGAGGGTGGTGAACCTGTGGAACTCATTGCCACAGAGGGCAGTGTACGCCAGCTCATTAATTATTTAATATATTTAAGAGGGAATTAGATATATTTCTACAGGCAAAAGGGGTTAAGGGTTACGGAGAGAAGGCGGGGACGGGATACTGAATTGGAGGATCAGCCATGATCTCATTAAATGGCGGAGCAGGCTCGAAGGGCCGGATGGCCTACTCCTGCTCCTATCTTCTATGTATCTATGTATCTATGTATAACGGGAGGAGAGGAAGTAGGACCCTTAAAGGACAGGATCCGCCGATATGTCCTTGAATTAAGCAAGCAGTTAAAAGAAATGTGAGAGCAGGTTACAGAAAGACATGAAGAAAAGGATAACATTTAGACTTGACTGCGTTAACAAACGTTCCCTCTGCAGGAACGAAAGTAATGGTTAAGGTCCTGCCTGCAAAGCAGGTGTTTGCCCCAAGGTGGTCCGGTCCTTATCAAGCCCTTATCAGTGGGGACACGTGTGCCTGTATTGATATAAAGGGAATGGGAAGGTGGAAACACTGGACCCAGCTAAAGACCTATAACCCTTCACCAGTGTAGAAATGGACGCAACAAAACAAATACCGAGTATAAGGAATGAGGGGGAGTGAATACCGTATACAGGATGGGAATGGCCCCTGATAAGGGGATTGGTCTGGGCATTATGCATCATTCTGATTTGCTTCACATTGGGTTGGAGTAAATGCGAGCAGAAATATGAATTAAAGATGACCAGGAGTGGGTACAGTGGTGCAACCTTCACGTATGGGGTGTGGAATCTCGGTACAATTCCAAACATGACCAGTGGGGGGCCATGGAAGGGTAAAAGCATGATAATGAATAACATATGGAGTAGGTATGAAGCCTATAATAACACTTACTTCATTAGGGTATGTCGTACCCTTTGTACATCACTGCCTAAACCTCAAGGAACACCCAGCCTATCGTTATAAACGAGAAATTAATGAGGCTGAAAGATACTTCGCGATCTATCTACCCCCATACGGAGTCGCGAGAGCTATTAAAGAGATACGGTTGTTGGCAGAGGTTTTAGAACAGGTTGGGAATGATACAGCAGAAGCTCTAATAGACATGAACGCCGAGATGGTAGCGATAAGGTGACGCTGCAGAACCGAATGGCACTTGATTACCTCCTAGGAGAAAAAGGGGGAACATATGCATTGAATGGGACAGAGTGCTGTACATACATTCCTGACAGTTCAGAAAATATAACTGATTTGGCTGAGCACATACAGAGGGAAGTTCGGAAGTTACACGAAACCGCAGGAGCAAACTGGTGGGGATGGTTGTTTGGGGGGTCATGGGTTTCATATTTGATGCATGGACTGATAATTATTCTTGTAATTGGAAAACACTCTGTGTTACATTGATGATTTTAAATGCATGTTGTAAGGCAGCTATGGACAGAATGATGCCGGTTGCTGTAGTCACTATTGAACCAAGCAATGAACAGCCAATACAGGATATCGAAATGTAAAGCTCTTTCCTTTTCATACAGACACCCGACACCAAGGATAGATAGAAGGGAGAGGCGAATTTATCAACACAGATATAATCCGGGGATGATAAATGCGGGAAAGTCGGTATCCCTGACCAGTATTTTTAATTTGGTACGGGACCGAAAGGAGGGAATGTGGGGGAGTGAAAGAGTTAATGGGAGTGAAAGAGTTAATTTAAACTCATGTTAAATTAAAATAATAATTTCTCGTTTCCGTATGAAATAGAAGAGAGCCCAGGTGGAAGATAAGGCCTGGTTGAGCGTTGTGATACTTAGCAACATCCAAGGCCATAACACAATAGAAGACTGTAAAACCCAGACACAGGGCCTCTCCACAGACTGATATAATATACGTCATTAATGCTTTTAGTTTGTAACTGACAGAGATAAGAATATGACGAATTAATGGTTTAGTTTGCAAGATAATTATTTAGTTTGAATTAAAATATAACGAATTAATGATTTAGTTTGAACAGACATAAATTGTTTAGAATATAACAAATTAATTGTTTCAGTTTGAATCGACATAATTGTAATCATGTGATATTTTGTAACTATGTGATTGGATAACTCTTAAATAAAAGGTTGTCATTGACAACGAGAGGTCGAGAAGTTGTAGTCACCAGACTGAGCAAGGTTCTGTGACGCTTCTCCCAGGGATCTCTGAATATTAAATACACTGTTTTTGCTTTTACCTATCAATAGACTGGAGAGAAATAATTTCTCCCTAACACGATTTACTGGCAGGTGACCTGCCTGTACCAGAGACACAAACATCCCAATTTACTGACAGGAGGGTTCATGTACTAGTGACACAAACATCCCAATTTACGTGACAGGTGTCATTCTTGTACCAGAGAAACAAACATCTCAAATTAATGAAGGGTGACCTTCCTGTACTAGTGACACAAACATCCCAATTTACTGAATTTTGACCTTCCTGTACCGAGACTGAAACATCTAAATTTACTGACAGGTGAACGTTCTGTACCAGAGACACAAACATTCCAATTTACTAAAAGGTAACCTCCTGTACCAGTAAAACAAACATCCCAATTTACTGTCAGGTGATCTTCTTGTACCGGAGACACAAACATCCCAATTTACTGACAGGTGACCATCCTGTACCAGTGACACAAACATCCCAATTTACTGACAGGTGACCTTCCTGTACCAGTGACACAAACATCCCAATTTACTGACAGGTGACCTTCCTGTACCAGAGACACAAACATCCCAATTTACTGACAGGTGACCTTCCTGTACCAGAGACACAAACATACCAATTTACTGACAGGTGACCTTCCTGTACCAGTGCCACAAACATCCCAATTTTCTGACAGGTGACCTTCCTGTACCAGTGACAGAAACATCCCAATTTACTGACAGGTGACCTTCCTGTACCAGTGACACAAACATCCCAATTTACTGACAGGTGTCCTTCCTGTACCAGAGACACAAACATCCCAATTTACTGAAAGGTGTCCTTCCTGTACCAGAGACACAAACATCCCAATTTACTGACAGGTGACCTTCCTGTACCACAGACACAACCATCCCAATTTATTGACAGGTGACCTTTCTGTACCACAGACACAAACATCTCAAATTTAGTGAAAGGTGACATTCCTGTAACAGACACACAAATATCCCAATTTACTGACAGGTGATCTTCCTGTACCGGAGCCGCAAACATCCCAATTTACTGATAGGTGACATTCCTGAACCAGAGACACAAACATGCCAATTTACTTGACAGGTGACCTTCATGTACCAGAGACACAAACATCCCAATTTACTGACAGTTGACCTTCCTGTACCGGAGCCGCAAACATCCCAATTTACTGATAGGTGACATTCCTGAACCAGAGACACAAACATCCCAATTTACTTGACAGGTGACCTTCATGTACCAGAGACACAAACATCCCAATTTACTGACAGGTGACTTTCCTGTACCAGAGACACAAATATCCCAATTTACTTGACAGTTGACCTTCCTGTACCAGAGACACAAACATCCCAATTTACTTGATAGGTGTCATTCCTGTACCAGAGACACAAACATCCCAATTTACTGACAGGTGTCCTTCCTGTATCAGAGACACAAACATCCCAATTTACTGACAGGTGACCTTCCTGTACCAGAGACACAAACATCCCAATTTACTGACAGGTGATATTTCTGTACCGGAGCCGCAAAAAACCTACTTTACTGACAGGTGACCTTCCTGTATCAGAGACACAAACTTCCCAATTTACTGACATGTGACCTTCCAGTACCAGAGACACAAATATCCCAATTTACTGACAGGTAGTCTTCTTGTACGAGAGACACAAACATCCCAATTTACTTGACAGGTGACCTTCCTGTACCAGAGACATAAATATCCCAATTTACTGAAAGGTGTCCTTCCTGTACCAGAGACGCAAACAACCCAATTTATTGACAGTTGAACTTCCTGTACCAGAGACGCAAACAACCCAATTTATTGACAGTTGACCTTCCTGTACCAGTGACACAAACATCCCAATTTACTGACAGGTGTCCTTCCTGTACCAGAGACGCAAACATCCCAATTTACTGATAGGTGACCTTCCTGTACCAGAGATGCAAACATCCCAATTTATTGATAGTTGACCTTCCTGCAATAGAGACACAAACATCCCAATGTACTTGACAGGTGATCTTCTTGTACCAGAGACACAAGCATTCCAATTTACTGACAGGTTATCTTCCTGTAACGGAGAGACGAACATCCCAATTTACTGACAGGTAACCTTCCTGTACCAGAGACACAAACATTCCAATTTACTGACAGGTTATCTTCCTGTACCAGAGAGACAAACATCCCAAATTACTGACAGGTGACCTTCCTGTACCAGAGACACAAACATCCCAATTTACTTGACAGGTGTCCTTCCTGTCCCAGAGACACAAATATCCCAATTTACTGACATGTGACCTTCCTGTACTAGAGACACAAACATCCCAATTTGCTTGACAGGACACCTTCCTGTAGAGAGACACAAACATCCCAATTTACTGACAGGTGTCCTTCCTGTACCAGAGTCACAAACATCCCAATTTACTGATAGGTGTCCTTCCTGTACCAGAGACACAAACATCCCAATTTTCTTGATAGGTGACCTTCCTGTCCCAGAGACACAAATATCCCAATTTACTGACAGGTGACCTTCCTGTCCTAGAGACACAAACATCCCAATTAACTTGACAGGTGGCGTTCCTGTACCAGAGACACAAACATCCCAATTTACTGAGAGGTAACCTTCCTGTACCAGAGACACAAACATCCCAATTTACTGAGAGGTTATCTTCCTGTACCACAGAGACAAACATCCCAAATTACTGACAGGTGACCTTCCTGTACCAGAGACACAAACATCCAAATTTACTGACAGGAGACCTTCCTGTACCAGAGACACACAAATCCATATTTACTGACAGGTGACCTTCCTATAACAGTGACACAAACATACCAATTTATTGACAGGTGACCTAACTGTCCCAGAGACACAAATATCCCAATTTACTGACAGGTGACCTTCCTGTACCAGAGAAACAAACATCCCAATTTGCTTGATAAGTGACATTCCTGTTTCAGAGACACAAACATGCCAATTTACTGACAGGTGACCTCCGTGCACCAGAGACACAAACATCCCAATTTATTGACAGGTCTCCTTCCTGTACCAGAGACATAAACATCCCAATTTACTGACAGGTCATCTTCCTGTACCAGAGACGCAAACATCCCAATTTATAGACAGTTGACCTTCCTGTATCAATGACACAAACATCCCAATTTACTGACAGATGACCTTCCTGTACCAGAGACACAAACATCCCAATTTACTGACAGGTCTCCTTCCTGTACCAGAGACACAAACATCCCAATTTACTTTACAGGTTTCCTTGTTATACCAGAGACACAAACATCCCAATTTACTGACAGGTCATAGAAACATAGAAACATAGAAAATAGGTACGGGAGTAGACCATTCGGTCCTTCGAGCCTGCACCGCCATTCAATGCGTTCATGGCTGAACATGCTACCTCAGTACCCCATTCCTGCTTTCTCGCCATACCCCTTGATCCCCTTAGTTGTGAGTGTTATATCTAACTCCCTTTTGAATATATTTAGCGAACTGGCCTCAACAACCTTCTGTGGAAGAGAATTCCATAGATTCACCACTCTCTGGGTGAAGAAGTTCCTCCTCAGCTCAGTCCTAAATGGCTTCCCCTTAATCCTTAGACTGTGACCCCTGGTTCTAGTTTTCCCTACCATTGGGAACATTCTGCCCGCATCTAATTTATCTAAACCAGTCAGGATTTTAAATGTCTCTATAAGATCCCCCCTCATTCTTCTGAAATCCAGAGGATACAAGTTCAGTTGACCCAATCTTTCTTGATATGTCAGTCCGGCCATCCCAGGAATCAATCTAGTGAACCTTCGCTGCACTCCCTCAATAGCAAGAATGTCCTTCCTTAAGTTAGGAGACCAAAACTGCGCACAATACTCCAGGTGTGGCCTCACCAAGGCCCTGTACAACTGCAGCATCACCTCCCTACTCCTGTACTCAAATCCCCTTACTATGAATGCCATCATTCCGTTTGCTTTCTTGACTGCCTGCTGCACTTGCATTCCCACCTTCAGTGACTGATGTACCATGATGCCCAGGTCTCGTTGCACCTCCCCTTTCCCTAATCTGCCACCATTCAGGTAATAGTCCGCCTCTCTATTTTTACCACCAAAGTGGATAACCTCACATTTATCCACATTGTACTTCATCTGCCATACATTTGCCCATTCACCCAACCTGTCCAAGTCACTCTGTAGCCTCCTAGCATCCTCCTCATTGTTCACACTGCCTCCCAATTTAGTGTCATCCGCAAATTTGGAGATATTACATTTAATCCCTTCGTCCAAATCATTAATATATAATGTAAACAGCTGGGGTCCCAGCACCGAACCCTGCGGTACCCCGCTGATCACTGCCTGCCATTCTGAAAAGTACCCATTTACTCCTACTCTTTGTTTCCTGTGTGCCAACCAGTTCTCAATCCACGTCAACACATTACCCCCAATCCCATGTGCTTTAACTTTGCTCACCAATCTCTTGTGTGGGACCTTGTCGAAGGCCTTCTGAAAGTCCAAATACACCACATCTACTGGTTCCCCCCTGTCCACCCTATTGGAAACATCCTCAAAAAATTCCAGAAGATTTGTCAAGCATGATTTCCCTTTCACAAATCCATGCTGACTTGGACCTATCATGTCGCCACTTTCCAAATGGTCTGTTATGGCATCTTTAATAATTGCTTCCATCATTTTACCCACGACCGATGTCAGGCTGACCGGTCTATAATTCCCTGCTTTCTCCCTCCCTCCTTTTTTAAAAAGAGGGGTTACATTGGCCACCCTCCACTCCATCGGAACTGATCCAGCGTCTAAGGAATTTTGGAAAATGATCGTCAATGCATCCACTATTTCCAAGGCCACCTCCTTAAGTACTCTGGGATGCAGACCATCAGGCCCCGGGGATTTTTCAGCCTTCAGTCCCATCAATTTCCCCAATACCTTTTCCCGACTAATAAGGATTTCCCTCAGCTCCTCCCTCTTACCAGATCCTCTGACCCCTTTTATTTCCGGCAGGTTGTGTGTGTCCTCCACAGTAAACACCGAACCAAAGTACTTGTTCAATTGATCTGCCATTTCCTTGTTCCCCATTACGACTTCCCCTGTTTCCGACTGCAGGGGACCTATGTTTGTTTTTACTAACCTCTTTCTTTTTACATATTTATAGAAGCTTTTGCAGTCCATTTTAATGTTCTCTGCAAGCTTCCTTTCATATTTTATTTTCCCTGCCCTAATCAAACCCTTCGTCCTCCTCTGCTGAGTTTTGAAGTTCTCCCAGTCCCCGGGTTTGCTGCTACTTCTGGCCAATTTGTATGCAACTTCCTTGGTTTTAATATTATCCCTGATTTCCCTTGTTAGCCATGGTTGAGCCACCTTCCCTTTTTTATTTTTACGCCAGACCGGGATGTACAATTGTTGTAGTTCATCCATGCGATCTCTAAATGTCTGCCATTGCCCTTCCACTGATAGCCCCTTAAATATCGCTTGCCAATTTAACCTCGCCAATTCACGCCTCATACCCTCAAAGTTGCCCTTATTTAAGTTCTGGACCATGGTCTCTGACTTAACTGTTTCCTTCTCCATCCTAATGTAGAACTCCACCATACTATGGTCACTCTTCCCCAGGGGGCCTCGTACCACAAGATTGCTGATTAGTCCCTCCTCATTACACAACACCCAGTCCAGGATGGCCTCCCCTCGAGTTGGTTCCTCAACATATTGGTTTCGGAAACCATCCCTTAAACACTCCAGGAAATCCTCCTCCACCGTATTGCTTCCAGTTTGAGTAGCCCAATCTATATGCATATTAAAGTCACCCATGATAACTGCCGTGCCTTTTTTGCAGGCACCTCTGATTTCCTGTTTCATACCCTCCCCCACCTCACTACTGCTGTTTGGAGGTCTGTACACAACTCCCACTAACGTTTTCTGCCCTTTGGTGTTCTGCAGCTCAACCCATATTGATTCCACATACTCCAAGCTGATGTCCGTCCTAGCTATTGCATTAATCTCCTCTTTAACCAGCAATGCTACCCCACCCCCTTTTCCTTTTATTCCTGTACCATCTTCCTGTACCAGAGACACAAACATCCCAATTTATTGACAGGTCTCCTTCCTGTATCAGAGACACAAACATCCCAATTTACTGACAGTTGACCTTCCTGTACCAGAGACACAAACATCCCAATTTACTGACAGGTCTCCTTCCTGTACCAGAGACACAAACATCCCAATTTACTTTACAGGTTTCCTTGTTATACCAGAGACACAAACATCCCAATTTACTGACAGGTCATCTTCCTGTACCCGAGACACAAACATACCAATTTACTGACAGGTAACCTTCCTGTACCAGAGACACAAACATCCCAATTTACTGACAGGTTATCTTCCTGTACCAGAGACACAAACACCCCAATATACTGACAGGTGTCTTTCCTGTACCAGAGACACAAACATCCCAATTTACTGACAGGTGACCTTCCTGAACCAGAGAGAAAAACATGCCAATTTACTGACAGTTAACCTTCCTGTACCAGAGACACAAACATCCCAATTTACTGACAGGTTATCTTCCTGTACAGCAGAGACCAACTTCCCAAATTACTGACAGGTCACCTTCCTGTAGAGAGACACAAACATCCCAATTTACTGACAGGTGACCTTCCTGTACCAGAGACACAAACATCCCAATTTACTGACAGGTGACCTTCCTGTACCAGAGACACAAACATCCCAATTTACTGACAGGTGACCTTCCTGTACCAGAGACACAAACATCCCAATTTACTGACAGGTGACCTTCCTGTACAGAGACACAAACATCCCAATTTACTGACAGGTGACCTTCCTGTACCAGAGACACAAACATCCCAATTTACTGACAGGTGACCTTCTGTACCAGAGCCGCAAACATCTCAATTTACTGACAGTTGACCTTCCTGGACCAGAGACACAAACATCCCAATTTACTGACAGGTCTCCTTCCTGTACCAGTGACACAAACATCACAATTTACTGACAGGTAACGTTCCTGTACCAGAGACACAAACATCCCAATTTACTGACAGGTGATCTTTCTGTGCCGGAGCCGCAAACATCTCAATTTACTGACAGTTGACCTTCCTGGACCAGAGACACAAACATCCCAATATACTGACAGGTCTCCTTCCTGTACCAGTGACACAAACATCACAATTTACTGACAGGTAACGTTCCTGTACCAGAGACACAAACATCCCAATTTACTGACAGGTGACCTTCCTGTTTCAGAGACACAAACATCCCAATTTACTGACAGATGACCTTGCTGTACCAGAGACACAAACATCCCAATTTACTGACAGGTGACCTTCCTGTACCAGAGACACAAACATCCCAATTTACTGACAGGTGACATTCCTGTACCAGAGACAAAAACATCCCAATTTACTGACAGGCCTCCTTCCTGTACCAGAGACACAAACATCCCAATTTACTTTACAGGTATCCTTGTTGTACCAGAGACACAAACATCACAATTTACTGACAGGTGATCTTCCTGTACCAGAGACACAAAAATCCCAATTTATGGACAGGTCTCCTTCCTGTACCAGAGACACAAACATCCCAATTTACTGACAGGTAAATTTCCTGTACCAGTGACACAAACAACCCAATTTACTGACAGGTCATCTTCCTGTACCAGAGACGCAAACATCCCAATTTATAGACAGTTGACCTTCCTGTACCTGAGACACAAACATCCCAATTTACTGACAGGTGACCTTCCTGTATCAGAGTCACAAACATCCCAATTTACTGACAGATGACCTTCCTGTACCAGAGACACAAACATCCCAATTTACTGACAGGTCTCCTTCCTGTACCAGAGACACAAACATCCCTATTTACTTTACAGGTTTCCTTGTTATACCAGAGATACAAACATCCCAATTTACTGACAGGTCATCTTCCTGTACCCGAGACACAAACATACCAATTTACTGACAGGTAACCTTTCTGTACCAGAGACACAAACATCACAATTTACTGACAGGTTATCTTCCTGTACCAGAGACACAAACAACCCAATTTACTGACAGGTGTCCTTGCTGTACCAGAGACACAAACATCCCAATTTACTGACAGGTGACCTTCCTGAACCAGAGAGAATAACATCCCAATTTACTGACAGGTAACCTTCCTGTACCAGAGACGCAAACATCCCAATTTATTGACAGTTGATCTTCCTGTACCAGAGACACAACCATCCCAATTTACTGACAGGTGACCTTCCTGTACCATAGACACAAACATCCCAATTTACTGACAGGTGACCTTCCTGTACCAGAGACAAAAACATCCCAATTTACTGACAGGTCTCCTTCCTGTACCAGAGACACAAACATCCCAATTTACTTTACAGGTGTCCTTGTTGTAGCAGAGACACAAACATCCCAATTTACTGACAGGTCATCTTCCTTTACCAGAGACACCAACATCCCAATTTACTGACAGGTAACCTTCCGATACCAGAGACACAAACATCCCAATTTAATGACAGGTCATCTTCATGTACCAGAGAGACAATCATCCCAATTTACTGACAGGTTATCTTCCTGTACCAGAGACACAAACATCCCAATTTACTGACAGGTGTCCTTCCTGTACCAGAGACACAAACAACCCAATTTACCGACAGGTGACCTTCTTGAACCAGGGACACAATAATCACAATTGACTTGACAGGTGACCTTCCTGTACCAGAGACACAAACATACCAATTTAGTGACAGGTGACCTTCCTGTTTCAGAGACACAAACATCCCAATTTACTGACAGATGACCTTCCTGTACCAGAGACACAAACATCGCAATTTACTGACAGGTGACCTTCCTGTACCATAGACACAAACATCCCAATTTACTGACAGGTGACCTTCCTGTACCAGAGACAAAAACATCCCAATTTACTGACAGGTCTCCTTCCTGTACCAGAGACACAAACATCCCAATTTACTTTACAGGTGTCCTTGTTGTACCAGAGACACAAACACCCCAATTTACTGACAGGTAACCTTCCGGTACCAGAGACACAAACATCCCAATTTACTGACAGGTCATCTTCATGTACCAGAGAGACAATCATCCCAATTTACTGACAGGTTATCTTCCTGTACCAGAGACACAAACATCCCAATTTACTTTACAGGTATCCTTGTTGTACCAGAGACACAAACATCCCAATTTACTGACAGGTGATCTTCCTGTACCAGAGACACAAAAATCCCAATTTATGGACAGGTCTCCTTCCTGTACCAGAGACACAAACATCCCAATTTACTTACAGGTAAATTTCCTGTACCAGTGACACAAACAACCCAATTTACTGACAGGTCATCTTCCTGTACCAGAGACGCAAACATCCCGATTTATAGACAGTTGACCATCCTGTACCTGAGACACAAACATCCCAATTTACTGACAGGTGACCTTCCTGTTTCAGAGTCACAAACAACCCAATTTACTGACAGGTCTCCTTCCTGTACCAGAGACACAAACATCCCAATTTACTTTACAGGTGTCCTTGTTGTAGCAGAGACACAAACATCCCAATTTACTGACAGTTCATCTTCCTTTACCAGAGACACAAACATCCCAATTTACTGACAGGTAAATTTCCTGTACCAGTGACACAAACAACCCAATTTACTGACAGGTCATCTTCCTGTACCAGAGACGCAAACATCCCAATTTATAGACAGTTGACCTTCCTGTACCTGAGACACAAACATCCCAATTTACTGACAGGTGACCTTCCTGTATCAGAGTCACAAACATCCCAATTTACTGACAGATGACCTTCCTGTACCAGAGACACAAACATCCCAATTTACTGACAGGTCTCCTTCCTGTACCAGAGACACAAACATCCCTATTTACTTTACAGGTTTCCTTGTTATACCAGAGATACAAACATCCCAATTTACTGACAGGTGATCTTCCTGTACCCGAGACACAAACATACCAATTTACTGACAGATGACCTTCCTGAACCAGAGACACAAACATCCCAATTTACTGACAGGTCTCCTTCCTGTACCAGAGACACAATCATCCCGATTTATAGACAGTTGACCATCCTGTACCTGAGACACAAACATCCCAATTTACTGACAGGTGACCTTCCTGTTTCAGAGTCACAAACATCCCAATTTACTGACAGGTCTCCTTCCTGTACCAGAGACACAAACATCCCAATTTACTTACAGGTGTCCTTGTTGTAGCAGAGACACAAACATCACAATTTACTGACAGGTTATCTTCCTGTACCAGAGACACAAACAACCCAATTTACTGACAGGTGTCCTTGCTGTACCAGAGACACAAACATCCCAATTTACTGACAGGTGACCTTCCTGAACCAGAGAGAAAAACATCCCAATTTACTGACAGGTAACCTTCCTGTACCAGAGACACAAACATCCCAATTTACTGACAGGTGACCTTCCTGTACCAGAGACACAAACATCCCAATTTACTGACAGGTGACCTTCCTGTTTCAGAGACACAAACATCCCAATTTACTGACAGGTGACCTTCCTGTACCAGAGACACAAACATCCCAATTTACTGACAGGTGACCTTCCTGTACCAGAGACACAAACATCCCAATTTACTTACAGGTGTCCTTCCTGTACCAGAGACACAAACATCCCAATTTACTGACAGGTCATCTTCCTGTACCAGAGACACAAACATCCCAATTTACTGACAGGTAACCTTCCGATACCAGAGACACAAACATCCCAATTTACTGACAGGTCATCTTCATGTACCAGAGAGACAAACATCCCAATTTACTGACAGGTTATCTTCCTGTACCAGAGACACAAACATCCCAATTTACTGACAGGTGTCCTTCCTGTACCAGAGACACAAACAACCCAATTTACTGACAGGTGACCTTCTTGAACCAGGGACACAATAATCACAATTGACTTGACAGGTGACCTTCCTGTACCAGAGACACAAACATACCAATTTAGTGACAGGTGACCTTCCTGTTTCAGAGACACAAACATCCCAATTTACTGACAGATGACCTTCCTGTACCAGAGACACAAACATCCCAATTTACTGACAGGTGACCTTCCTGTACCATAGACACAAACATCCCAATTTACTGACAGGTGACCTTCCTGTACCAGAGACAAAAACATCCCAATTTACTGACAGGTCTCCTTCCTGTACCAGAGACACAAACATCCCAATTTACTTTACAGGTGTCCTTGTTGTACCAGAGACACAAACACCCCAATTTACTGACAGGTAACCTTCCGGTACCAGAGACACAAACATCCCAATTTACTGACAGGTCATCTTCATGTACCAGAGAGACAATCATCCCAATTTACTGACAGGTTATCTTCCTGTACCAGAGACACAAACATCCCAATTTACTTTACAGGTATCCATGTTGCACCAGAGACACAAACATCACAATTTACTGACAGGTGATCTTCCTGTACCAGAGACACAAAAATCCCAATTTATGGACAGGTCTCCTTCCTGTACCAGAGACACAAACATCCCAATTTACTGACAGGTAAATTTCCTGTACCAGTGACACAAACAACCCAATTTACTGACAGGTCATCTTCCTGTACCAGAGACGCAAACATCCCGATTTATAGACAGTTGACCTTCCTGTACCTGAGACACAAACATCCCAATTTACTGACAGGTGACCTTCCTGTATCAGAGTCACAAACATCCCAATTTACTGACAGATGACCTTCCTGTACCAGAGACACAAACATCCCAATTTACTGACAGGTCTCCTTCCTGTACCAGAGACACAAACATCCCTATTTACTTTACAGGTTTCCTTGTTATACCAGAGATACAAACATCCCAATTTACTGACAGGTCATCTTCCTGTACCCGAGACACAAACATACCAATTTACTGACAGATGACCTTCCTGAACCAGAGACACAAACATCCCAATTTACTGACAGGTCTCCTTCCTGTACCAGAGACACAAACATCCCAATTTACTTTACAGGTTTCCTTGTTAAACCAGAGACACAAACATCCCAATTTACTGACAGGTCATCTTCCTGTACCCGAGACACAAACATACCAATTTACTGACAGGTAACCTTTCTGTACCAGAGACACAAACATCACAATTTACTGACAGGTTATCTTCCTGTACCAGAGACACAAACAACCCAATTTACTGACAGGTGACCTTCCTGTACCAGAGACACAAACATCCCAATTTACTGACAGGTCTCCTTCCTGTACCAGAGACACAAACAACCCAATTTACTTTACAGGTGTCCTTGTTGTACCAGAGACACAAACATCCCAATTTACTGACAGGTAACCTTCCGGTACCAGAGACACAAACATCCCAATTTACTGACAGGTCATCTTCATGTACCAGAGAGACAATCATCCCAATTTACTGACAGGTTATCTTCCTGTACCAGAGACACAAACATCCCAATTTACTGACAGGTGTCCTTCCTGTACCAGAGACACAAACATCCCAATTTACTGACAGGTGACCTTCTTGAACCAGGGACACAATAATCCCAATTTACTTGACAGGTGACCTTCCTGTACCAGAGACACAAACATCCCAATTTACTGACAGGTGATCTTCCTGTACCAGAGACACAAACATCCAATTTACTGACAGGTGACCTTCCTGTACCAGAGACACAAACATCCCAATTTACTGACAGGTGACCTTCCTGTACCAGAGACACAAACATCCCAATTTACTGACAGGTAACCTTCCTGTACCAGAGACACAAACATCCCAATTTACTGACAGGTTATCTTCCTGTACCAGAGACACAAACATCCCAATTTACTGACAGGTGTCCTTCCTGTACCAGAGACACAAACATCCCAATTTACTGACAGGTGACCTTCCTGTACCAGAGACACAAACATCCCAATTTACTGACAGGTGACCTTCCTGTACCAGAGACACAAACATCCCAATTTACTGACAGGTGACCTTCCTGTACCAGAGACACAAACATCCCAATTTACTGACAGGTGACCTTCCTGTACCAGAGACACAAACATCCCAATTTACTGACAGGTGACCTTCCTGTACCAGAGACACAAACATCCCAATTTACTGACAGGTGACCTTCCTGTACCAGAGACACAAACATCCCAATTTACTGACAGGTGACCTTCCTGTACCAGAGACACAAACATCCCAATTTACTGACAGGTGACCTTCCTGTACCAGAGACACAAACATCCCAATTTACTGACAGGTGACCTTCCTGTACCAGAGACACAAACATCCCAATTTACTGACAGGTGACCTTCCTGTACCAGAGACACAAACATCCCAATTTACTGACAGGTGACCTTCCTGTACCAGAGACACAAACATCCCAATTTACTGACAGGTGACCTTCCTGTACCAGAGACACAAACATCCCAATTTACTGACAGGTTATCTTCCTGTACCAGAGACACAAACATCCCAATTTACTGACAGGTGACCTTCCTGTACCAGAGACACAAACATCCAATTTACTGACAGGTGACCTTCCTGTACCAGAGACACAAACATCCCAATTTACTGACAGGTGACCTTCCTGTACCAGAGACACAAACATCCCAATTTACTGACAGGTGACCTTCCTGTACCAGAGACACAAACATCCCAATTTACTGACAGGTGACCTTCCTGTACCAGAGACACAAACATCCCAATTTACTGACAGGTGACCTTCCTGTACCAGAGACACAAACATCCCAATTTACTGACAGGTGACCTTCCTGTACCAGAGACACAAACATCCCAATTTACTGACAGGTGACCTTCCTGTACCAGAGACACAAACATCCCAATTTACTGACAGGTGACCTTCCTGTACCAGAGACACAAACATCCCAATTTACTGACAGGTGACCTCCGTGCACCAGAGACACAAACATCCCAATTTATTGACAGGTCTCCTTCCTGTACCAGAGACATAAACATCCCAATTTACTGACAGGTCATCTTCCTGTACCAGAGACGCAAACATCCCAATTTATAGACAGTTGACCTTCCTGTATCAATGACACAAACATCCCAATTTACTGACAGATGACCTTCCTGTACCAGAGACACAAACATCCCAATTTACTGACAGGTCTCCTTCCTGTACCAGAGACACAAACATCCCAATTTACTTTACAGGTTTCCTTGTTATACCAGAGACACAAACATCCCAATTTACTGACAGGTCATCTTCCTGTACCAGAGACACAAACATCCCAATTTATTGACAGGTCTCCTTCCTGTATCAGAGACACAAACATCCCAATTTACTGACAGATGACCTTCCTGTACCAGAGACACAAACATCCCAATTTACTGACAGGTCTCCTTCCTGTACCAGAGACACAAACATCCCAATTTACTTTACAGGTTTCCTTGTTATACCAGAGACACAAACATCCCAATTTACTGACAGGTCATCTTCCTGTACCCGAGACACAAACATACCAATTTACTGACAGGTAACCTTCCTGTACCAGAGACACAAACATCCCAATTTACTGACAGGTTATCTTCCTGTACCAGAGACACAAACACCCCAATATACTGACAGGTGTCTTTCCTGTACCAGAGACACAAACATCCCAATTTACTGACAGGTGACCTTCCTGAACCAGAGAGAAAAACATGCCAATTTACTGACAGGTAACCTTCCTGTACCAGAGACACAAACATCCCAATTTACTGACAGGTTATCTGCCAGTACAGCAGAGACCAACTTCCCAAATTACTGACAGGTGACCTTCCTGTCACAGAGACTAAAATATCCCAATTTACTGACAGGTGTCCTTCCTGTACCAGAGTCACAAACATCCCAATTTACTGATAGATGTCCTTCCTGTACCAGAGACACAAACATCCCAATTTACTTGACAGGTGACCTTCCTGTACCAGAGACACAAACATCCCAATTTACTGACAGGTGACCTTCCTGTACCAGAGACACAAACATCCCAATTTACTGACAGGTACCTTCCTGTACCAGAGACACAAACATCCCAATTTACTGACAGGTTATCTTCCTGTACCAGAGACACAAACATCCCAATTTACTGACAGGTGACCTTCCTGTACCAGAGACACAAACATCCCAATTTACTGACAGGTAACCTTCCTGTACCAGAGACACAAACATCCCAATTTACTGACAGGTTATCTTCCTGTACCAGAGACACAAACATCCCAATTTACTGACAGGTGTCCTTCCTGTACCAGAGACACAAACATCCCAATTTACTGACAGGTGACCTTCCTGTACCAGAGACACAAACATCCAATTTACTGACAGGTGACCTTCCTGTACCAGAGACACAAACATCCCAATTTACTGACAGGTGACCTTCCTGTACCAGAGACACAAACATCCCAATTTACTGACAGGTCATCTTCCTGTACCAGAGACGCAAACATCCCAATTTATAGACAGTTGACCTTCCTGTATCAATGACACAAACATCCCAATTTACTGACAGATGACCTTCCTGTACCAGAGACACAAACATCCCAATTTACTGACAGGTCTCCTTCCTGTACCAGAGACACAAACATCCCAATTTACTTTACAGGTTTCCTTGTTATACCAGAGACACAAACATCCCAATTTACTGACAGGTCATCTTCCTGTACCAGAGACACAAACATCCCAATTTATTGACAGGTCTCCTTCCTGTATCAGAGACACAAACATCCCAATTTACTGACAGATGACCTTCCTGTACCAGAGACACAAACATCCCAATTTACTGACAGGTCTCCTTCCTGTACCAGAGACACAAACATCCCAATTTACTTTACAGGTTTCCTTGTTATACCAGAGACACAAACATCCCAATTTACTGACAGGTCACCTTCCTGTACCAGAGACACAAACATCCCAATTTACTGACAGGTAACCTTCCTGTACCAGAGACACAAACATCCCAATTTACTGACAGGTTATCTTCCTGTACCAGAGACACAAACACCACAATTTACTGACAGGTGTCCTTCCTCTACCAGAGACACAAACATCCCAATTTACTGACAGGTGACCTTCCTGAACCAGAGACACAAACATCCCAATTTACTGACAGGTAACCTTCCTGTACCAGAGACACAAACATCCCAATTTACTGACAGGTTATCTTCCTGTACCAGAGACCAAACATCCCAATTTACTGACAGGTGACCTTCCTGTCACAGAGACTAAAATATCCCAATTTACTGACAGGTGACCTTCCTGTACTAGAGACACAAACATCCCAATTTACTGACAGGTCACCTTCCTGTAGAGAGACACAAACATCCCAATTTACTGACAGGTGTCCTTCCTGTACCAGAGACACAAACATCCCAATTTACTGACAGTGTCCTTCCTGTACCAGAGACACAAACATCCCAATTTACTTGATAGGTGACCTTCCTGTCCCAGAGACACAAATATCCCAATTTACTGACAGGTGACCTTGCTGTACAAGAGACACAAACATCCCAATTTACTGATAGGTGACCTTCCTGTACCAGAGACGCAAACATTCCTATTTATTGACAGTTGACCTTCCTGTACCAGAGACACAAACCTTCCAATTTACTGACAGGTGATCTTTCTGTGCCGGAGCCGCAAACATCTCAATTTACTGACAGTTGACCTTCCTGTACCAGAGACACAAACATCCCAATTTACTGACAGGTAACCTTCCTGTACCAGTGACACAAACATCACAATTTACTGACAGGTAACCTTCCTGTACCAGAGACGCAAACATCCCAATTTATTGACAGTTGACCTTCCTGTACCAGAGACACAAACATCCCAATTTACTGACAGGTGACCTTCCTGTTTCAGAGACACAAACATCCCAATTTACTGACAGATGACCTTCCTGTACCAGAGACACAAACATCCCAATTTACTGACAGGTGACCTTCCTGTACCAGAGACACAAACATCCCAATTTACTGACAGGTGACCTTCTGTACCAGAGACACAAACATCCCAATTTACTGACAGGTGACCTTCCTGTACCAGAGACAAAAACATCCCAATTTACTGACAGGTGACCTTCCTGTACCAGAGACAAAAACATCTCAATTTACTGACAGGTCTCCTTCCTGTACCAGAGACACAAACATCCCAATTTACTTACAGGTATCCTTCTTGTACCAGAGACACAAACATCACAATTTACTGACAGGTGACCTTCCTGTACCAGAGACAAAAACATCCCAATTTACTGACAGGCCTCCTTCCTGTACCAGAGACACAAACATCCCAATTTACTTTACAGGTATCCTTGCTGTACCAGAGACACAAACATCACAATTTACTGACAGGTCTCCTTCCTGTACCAGAGACACAAACATCCCAATTTATGGACAGGTCTCCTTCCTGTACCAGAGACACAAACATCCCAATTTACTGACAGGTAAATTTCCTGTACCAGTGACACAAACAACCCAATTTACTGACAGGTCATCTTCCTGTCCCAGAGACGCAAACATCCCAATTTATAGACAGTTGACCTTCCTGTACCTGAGACACAAACATCCCAATTTACTGACAGGTGACCTTCCTGTATCAGAGTCACAAACATCCCAATTTACTGACAGATGACCTTCCTGTACCAGAGACACAAACATCCCAATTTACTGAAAGGTCTCCTTCCTGTACCAGAGACACAAACATCCCAATTTACTTTACAGGTTTCCTTGTTATACCAGAGACACAAACATCCCAATTTACTGACAGGTCATCTTCCTGTACCCGAGACACAAACATACCAATTTACTGACAGATGACCTTCCTGAACCAGAGACACAAACATCCCAATTTACTGACATGTCTCCTTCCTGTACCAGAGACACAAACATCCCAATTTACTTTGCAGGTTTCCTTGTTATACCAGAGACACAAACATCCCAATTTACTGACAGGTCATCTTCCTGTACCCGAGACACAAACATACCAATTTACTGACAGGTAACCTTTCTGTACCAGAGACACAAACATCACAATTTACTGACAGGTTATCTTCCTGTACCAGAGACACAAACAACCCAATTTACTGACAGGTGTCCTTGCTGTACCAGAGACACAAACATCCCAATTTACTGACAGGTGACCTTCCTGAACCAGAGAGAAAAACATCCCAATTTACTGACAGGTAACCTTCCTGTACCAGAGACGCAAACATCCCAAGTTATTGACAGTTGATATTCCTGTACCAGAGACACAACCATCCGAATTTACTGACAGGTGACCTTCCTGTACCAGTGACACAAACATCACAATTTACTGACAGGTAACCTTCCTGTACCAGAGACGCAAACATCCCAATTTATTGACAGTTGACCTTCCTGTACCAGTGTCACAAACATCCCAATTTACTGACAGGTGACCTTCCTGTTTCAGAGACACAAACATCCCAATTTACTGACAGATGACCTTGCTGTACCAGAGACACAATCATCCCAATTTACTGACAGGTGACCTTTCTGTACCATAGACACAAACATCCCAATTTACTGACAGGTGACATTCCTGTACCAGAGACAAAAACATCTCAATTTACTGACAGGCCTCCTTCCTGTACCAGAGACACAAACATCCCAATTTACTTTACAGGTATCCTTGTTGTACCAGAGACACAAACATCACAATTTACTGACAGGTGACATTCCTGTACCAGAGACAAAAACATCGCAATTTACTGACAGGCCTCCTTCCTGTACCAGAGACACAAACATCCCAATTTTCTGACAGGTAACCTTCCGATACCAGAGACACAAACATCCCAATTTAATGACAGGTCATCTTCATGTACCAGAGAGACAATCATCCCAATTTACTGACAGGTTATCTTCCTGTACCAGAGACACAAACATCCCAATTTACTGACAGGTGTCCTTCCTGTACCAGAGACACAAACAACCCAATTTACTGACAGGTGACCTTCTTGAACCAGGGACACAATAATCACAATTGACTTGACAGGTGACCTTCCTGTACCAGAGACACAAACATACCAATTTAGTGACAGGTGACCTTCCTGTTTCAGAGACACAAACATCCCAATTTACTGACAGATGACCTTCCTGTACCAGAGACACAAACATCCCAATTTACTGACAGGTGACCTTCCTGTACCATAGACACAAACATCCCAATTTACTGACAGGTGACCTTCCTGTACCAGAGACAAAAACATCCCAATTTACTGACAGGTCTCCTTCCTGTACCAGAGACACAAACATCCCAATTTACTTTACAGGTGTCCTTGTTGTACCAGAGACACAAACATCCCAATTTACTGACAGGTAACCTTCCGGTACCAGAGACACAAACATCCCAATTTACTGACAGGTCATCTTCATGTACCAGAGAGACAATCATCCCAATTTACTGACAGGTTATCTTCCTGTACCAGAGACACAAACATCCCAATTTACTGACAGGTGTCCTTCCTGTACCAGAGACACAAACATCCCAATTTACTGACAGGTGACCTTCTTGAACCAGGGACACAATAATCCCAATTTACTTGACAGGTGACCTTCCTGTACCAGAGACACAAACATCCCAATTTACTGACAGGTGATCTTCCTGTACCAGAGACACAAACATCCCAATTTACTGACAGGTGATCTTCCTGTACCAGAGACACAAAAATCCAAATTTACTGACAGGTGACCTTCCTATACCAGTGACACAAACATCCCAATTTACTTGACAGGTGACCTTCTTGTACTAGAGACACAAACATCCCAATTTACTTGACAGGTGACCTTCCTGTACCAGAGACACAAACATCCCAATTTACTGACAGGTTATCTTCCTGTACCAGAGACACAAACATCCCAATTTACTGACAGGTGTCCTTCCTGTACCAGAGACACAAACATCCCAATTTACTGACAGGTGACCTTCCTGTACCAGAGACACAAACATCCCAATTTACTGACAGGTGACCTTCCTGTACCAGAGACACAAACATCCCAATTTACTGACAGGTGACCTTCCTGTACCAGAGACACAAACATCCCAATTTACTGACAGGTGACCTTCCTGTACCAGAGACACAAACATCCAATTTACTGACAGGTGACCTTCCTGTATCAGAGACACAAACATCCCAATTTACTGACAGGTGACCTTCCTGTACCAGAGACACAAACATCCCAATTTACTGACAGGTGACCTTCCTGTACCAGAGACACAAACATCCCAATTTACTGACAGGTCTCCTTCCTGTACCAGAGACACAAACATCCCAATTTACTGACAGGTGTCCTTGTTGTACCAGAGACACAAACATCCCAATTTACTGACAGGTCATCTTCCTGTACCAGAGACACAAACATCCCAATTTACTGACAGGTAACCTTCCGGTACCAGAGACACAAACATCCCAATTTGCTGACAGGTCATCTTCATGTACCAGAGAGACAATCATCCCAATTTACTGACAAGTTATCTTCCTGTACCAGAGACACAAACATCTCAATTTACTGACAGGTGTCCTTCCTGTACCAGAGAGAAAACATCCCAATTTACTGACAGGTGACCTTCTTGAACCAGGGACACCGTAATCCCAATTTATTGACAGGTGACCTTCCTGTACCAGAGACACAAAAATCCAAATTTACTGACAGGTGTCCTTCCTATACCAGTGACACAAACATCCCAATTTACTTGACAGGTGACCTTTGCTGTACCAGAGACACAAACATACCAATTTACTGACAGGTGATCTTCCTGTACCAGAGACACAAAAATCCCAATTTATTGACAGGTCTCCTTCCTGTACCAGAGACACAAACATCCCAATTTACTGACAGGTAAATTTCCTGTACCAGTGACACAAACAACCCAATTTACTGACAGGTCATCTTCCTGTACCCGAGACACAAACATACCAATTTACTGACAGGTGTCCTTCCTGTACCAGAGACACAAACATCCCAATTTACTGACAGGTAAATTTCCTGTACCAGTGACACAAACAACCCAATTTACTGACAGGTCATCTTCCTGTACCAGAGACACAAACATACCAATTTACTGACAGGTGTCCTTCCTGTATCAGAGACACAAAAATCCCAATTTATTGACAGGTCTCCTTCCTGTATCAGAGACACAAACATCCCAATTTACTGACAGTTGACATTCCTGTATCAGAGACACAAACATCCCAATTTACTGACAGTTGACATTCCTGTATCAGAGACACAAACATCCCAATTTACTGACAGATAACCTTCCTGTACCAGAGACACAAACATCCCATTTTACTGACAGGTCATCTTCCTGTACCCGAGACACAAACATACCAATTTACTGACAGGTGTCCTTCCTGTACCAGAGACACAAACATCCCAATTTACTGACAGGTGACCTTCCTGTACCAGAGACACAAACATCCCAATTTACTGACAGGTGACCTTCCTGTACCAGAGACACAAACATCCCAATTTACTGACAGGTGACCTTCCTGTACCAGAGACACAAACATCCCAATTTACTGACAGGTGACCTTCCTGTACCAGAGACACAAACATCCCAATTTACTGACAGGTGTCCTTCCTGTACCAGAGACAAAAACATCCCAATTTACTGACAGGTAACCTTCCTGTACCAGAGACACAAACATCCCAATTTACTGACAGGTCATCTTCATGTACCAGAGAGACAATCATCCCAATTTACTGACAGGTTATCTTCCTGTACCAGAGACACAAACATCCCAATTTACTGACAGGTGTCCTTCCTGTACCAGAGACACAAACATCCCAATTTACTGACAGGTGACCTTCTTGAACCAGGGACACAATAATCCCAATTTACTTGACAGGTGACCTTCCTGTACCAGAGACACAAACATTCCAATTTACTGACAGGTGATCTTCCTGTACCAGAGACACAAAAATCCAAATTTACTGACAGGTGACCTTCCTTTACCAGTGACACAAACATCCCAATTTACTTGACAGGTGACCTTGCTGTACCAGAGACACAAACATCCCAATTTACTGACAGGTGACCTTCCTGTACCAGAGACACAAACATTCCAATTTACTGACCTGTGACCTTCCTGTACCAGAGACACAAACATCCCAGTTTACTGACAGGTGACCTTCCTATACCAGTAACACAAATATCCCAGTTTACTGACCGGTGACCTTCCTGTACCAGAGACACAAATATCTAAATTTACTGAGAGGTGACCTTCCTATTCCAGTGACACAAACATCCCAATTTACTTGACAGGTGACCTTTTTGTACTAGAGACACAAACATCCCAATTTACTTGACAGGTGACCTTCCTGTACCAGGGACACAAACATTCCAATTTACTGACCTGTGACCTTCCTGTACCAGAGACACAAACATCCCAGTTTACTGACAGGTGACCTTCCTGTACCAGAGACACAAACATCCCAATTTACTGACAGGTGATCTTCCTGTACCGGAGACGCAAACATCCCAATTTGCTGATAGTTGCATCTGCTGTACCAATGATACAGAGATTACTATCTACTGGTAAGTGAGCATTAATTTCTCAGTCATTAACTCGAATGTCTCTGCTACAGTCTAGAATCCTCATGAGAGCGTGATCTCAACGTCTGTCCCTGGTTGTTCCACGTCCCGCCAGACAACAATGGAAAGAGTGTCGTTACTTTATTCTTTGTATCATCTGGTAGCTGCTTTTAAATCTGGAATAAATCTGTTAATTTTCTATGGCTGTTTTAATGCTGTGCACCTTTTATGATATTGAGGAGACCATTGCTCTGGGATACTCTGTGTGGCATTATAGTTCATGATCCCTTTGAGTGGGATTAGTTTAGGACTTACACAGCTCTTTCGGGAGAGAGCGGGACAGTGGGGATTCTTCAGGATCGATCCAGACCTTTGGAAAAAGTATTGGGGCAGAGGAATGAGTTTGGAATTGATACAGGATTATGGGGAGGGAGCAGGGCATTGGGATTAGTTTGAAACTAAACCAATCTCTGGCGAGACAGCGGAAATTGAGATTTGTTTTGGATTGCTTTGGAGAAAGAGCTTGGCGATGATATTCGCTTTGGATTGATACAGGGCTTTGGGGAGAGAGTGCGCAGTGAAATTAGTTTGGGACTTGTACATGGTTATAGAGAGAAAGCGGGACAGTGAGGTTATATTTGCATTGATAAAGGGTTGGACGTCCCAAAGCTCTTTACAGCCAATGAAGTACTAGTGCAGTGCAGTTACTGATGTCATGTAGGTCGCGCGGCAGGCAATTTGTGCACAGCAAGCTCCCACAAACACCAATATGGTAGTGACCAGACCATCAGTTTTAGTGATGTTGGTTTTGGGATAAACATTGGCCCCAGGACACTGTTTATAACCGAGCGGGTTTGTAATTAATGATTCGACCAATCACTGGTAAATCTGGGCCCTTGTTTTATTCTACAATTTTCCATGTGGCGTGCATGACGTTGCAATGAATTGGAGTTTCGTTCTGAATCTGACCTATCCGACACCTTCCGGCTCATTCTAGGAAGAGACAATAATTAATGATCCAGTCCTCGACACTGACACCCTCGCTTTAATTCACACGGGCACATTAGTTTAAAGACACTGATTCAGGCACTTTGATAACTATGCCTGTTACTCATATTAATTTAAACAATTCATCCTTTTCAAACATCCTCACAATACCAAACCGAAATCAGCTTAATATTAACAATGATATCAACAGGAAACACTAAACACAAGAATGATTATAATTCTACACAGGCCGCTGTCTGTCCGCCAGTCAGTGTAATGCCGAGACAACATTGTGTATAGTTAGAGTAACACATTGCGGATGCGGGGACACAAATACAGATTTAAATGTAAACTGTTTAGGACAGAGAGCTTGGAGAAAACTTTTTACACAAAGGATTGTGAGGCGGTGTGACTCGCTATCAGAGGTAGTGACTGAAGCAGAGACCGCGTTAAAATTGAATAATAAGTTAGAGAGTTGGTTGAAGGGAAGGGGTAAAGGGATCTGGGAACAGGGCGTGGACATGGGATTAGGCTAAACACCAATAGTGCACCAATAATTCCGAATAGCCTGTTTCCCTGCCGTAATCTCCGTGGCCTAGAAATTCGTCTCTGGTGGTGGCGCAAAACGGGCGGTATCGGATCGGCCGCCAGTTATAGGGAGCGCCTGATATTCAATGAATCAGAATTCCGCCTCCATCTGTAAGTGGCAGCAACATGTTATTGGTAATTTCGAAAATAATTCTTTCCAACACAATCTTACAGGGAAGATTATGGAAGAAACAAATTTAAAGGACGGTTAACGCAGCGCCTGATATTCTGTTCTGTTACAATGAAACTAAATCTCAGGCGCTGCATATAACCGGCGACAGATCCGACACCGCCCGTTTTTCGCCACCGACTGAGACGAATTTCTAGGCCAAAGAATATAAAGGGATCCAGACACTAGAAGTAATCCGATACAAAGAGCCTTTAATGTGAAATTGGTCTTGGGCGGGAGCGCAAAACGGGCGGTAGTGATTCGGCCGCCCAGTTCACACCCCGCCTGATTTACCCCTCCATTCGCCCCATTGTCTCCTGTAAGAAGAGGGAACAACTGATGGTCTTATTGGGAACTCCAACACTGAGCGCCAGCACCGACTGCTGGTTAAAGATGGACTGACGGGAGACTGGAGCCTTGTCGCCATTTTAATGGACATGAAGCCGGTTTAAACTCACCAACAGAATAGGAATAGGCTGAGTCTGAACAACTCATTCCCACAGATTATATGCACAACTTTTCCCGTTTCAGCTCACAAACCAAGCAGGTGAAAGAACTCACATCCCACGATAATTTGACTCATTTTAGTCACCGTGTTACAAGCTCTTGTTCTCTCCTGGGGGTGAAATCTTTGCCCCCTCTTCAAATGTTTCCCAAAGTTCCGCCGCATCTGTTTTGTTCCAACGCCATGTGTAATGGGTTTGTAAATGTGAGGAGTTAATGCAGCGACAACCATGGTCAAAATGAGGGAACTGGGGGAAAACCGATGTGATTCTGTAGGAGGCGGTAATAAATAAGAACAAAAGAACTAGGAACAGGAGCAGACCATTCTCCCCATAAAGCCTGCTCCTCAATTCAATAAGATCATGGCTGATCATCTATCGCAACTCCACGTTCCCGCCCTGTCCCCATATCCCTTGACTCCCTTATTATTCAAAAATCTATAGATCTCTGTGTTGAACATACTCAACGACTGAGCATCAAAAGTCCACTGGGGTAGAGAAATCGAAAGATTCACCACCCACCGAGTGAAGAAATTTCTACTCATCTCAGTCCTAAATGGCCGACTCCTCATTCTGAGACTGTGACCCCTGGTTCTAGAGTCCCCAGCCAGGGGAATGATCCACGCAGCATCCACCCTGTCAAGTACCTTAAGATTTTTATATATTTAAACGAGATCACCTCTCATTCTTCTAAACTCTAGGGGATATAGGCCCATTCTACTCAATCTCTCCTCAGAGTACAATCCCCACACCCCAGCAATCAGTCTGGTGAATCTTCCTTGCACTCGCTCTAAGGCAAATATATCCTTCCTTACGTCAGGAGACCAAAACTGTACACAATACTCCAGGTTTGGTCTCACCAAGGCCCTATATAATTGCAGTAAGACTTATTTACTCTTATACTCCAATCTCTTTGTAATAAAGTTTAACATATCATTTACTTTCCTCATTGCTTGCTGTATCTGCCTGTTAATTTTCAGTGATTCGTGTAGGTGAACACACATGTCCCTCTAAATATCAACATTTCCCAGTCCCTCTCCTTTTTAAAATATATTCTGCTTTTCGATTTGTCCCACGAAAGTGGATAACTTCACATTTCTCCACGTTATATTCCATCTGCCACCTTCTTGCCCACACATCTAACGTCCTTATATCCCTTTGCAGCCTGTTCACATCCTCCTCACAGCTTACTTTCCCACCTAGCTTTGTATCGTCAGCAAACTAAAATACATTATACTCCGTCCACTCATCGAATTTATTGAAGTGGATTGTAAATAGCTGAGGCCCAAGCACTGATCCTTGCGGTACCCCACTAGTTACAGCCTGCCAACCCGAAAATGACCCATTTATTTCTACTCTCTTTTTTCTGTCCGTTAACCAATCCTCAATCCATGCTAATATAATACCACAAATCCCACGAGCTCCAATGTGGTGTAATAACCTCTTGTGTGGCACCTTATCGAATGCTTTTTGAAAATCCAAATACACCACATCCACTGGTTCCACATCATCTACGCTGCTAGTTACAACCTCAAGTACTCTAACAGATTTGTCAAACACGATTTCCCTTTCGTAAGTCCGTGTTGAATGCCCTATCATATTATGATTTTCCAAGTACCCTGTCACCACGTCCTTAATAATAGATTCCAGCATTTTCCTTAGTACTGATGTCAGGATAACTGGCCTATAGTTCCCTGTTTTCTCTCTCCCTCGTTTCTTGAATAGCGGGGTTACATTTGCTACTTCCAATTCACAAGGACCATTCTAAAATCTAGGGAATTCTGGAAGAGCAAAACCAATGCATCCACTATCTCTGTAGGCAACTCTTTCAAAACCTTAGGATGTAAGCCATTAGGTCCAGGGGATGTCGGCTTTAGTCCCATTAATTTCTCCAGTACAATACCTTTACTTATACTAATTTCTTTGAGTTTCTCATTCTAAATAGACCCTTGGTTCCCTATTATTTCCGGAAAGTTTTTTGTGTCTTCTACCATGAAGACAGATACACAGAATGCGTTGAATGTCTCAGCCACATCCTTATTCACCATTATAATTTCTCCTGTCTCTGACTCTAAGGGACCCACGTTTACTTCGGCTAATCACTTCCGTTATACATACCTATAGAAACATTTACTGTCTGTTTTTATGTCTCTCGCTAGTTTACTCTCGTATTCTATTTTCCCTTTCTTTATCAATTTCTTGGTCATCCTTTGCTGAATGCTAAAATCCTTCCAATCCTTAGGCTTACTACTCTTTTTGGCAACCTTATAAGCCTCTTCCCTTAATCCAATACTATCTTTAACTTCTCGTGTTAGCCACGATTCGACCACTTTTCCCGTGGGGTTTTTCTTCCTTAAGGGAATGTTTATACGTTCTGAATTGTGAATAATTGTTTCTACTGTTTTTCCTTATCTACCGACATATTTTTAAATCTAATTTCCCAATCTACCTTCGCCAACTCGCCCCTCATACCTACGTAGTTTGTTTTGTTCAGATTTAAAACACTAGTTTCCGACTTAACTAAATCACTGTCAACCGCAATATAAAATTCTAGCATATTATGATCACTCTTCCACAGATGCTCCTTTTCGACAAGTTTGTTAATTAACCCTGTCTCAGTGCCTACACTAGATCCAAAATAGCCTGTTCCCTAGTTGGTTCCTTGACATACTAATCTAGAAATCTATCTGGAATGCATCCATGAACTCGTCATCCACACTTTTAATGGAAATTTTGTTTTCCCAGTTTGTGCACCGATTCAATCCCCCATGATTACTTTATTTCCTTTGCTCCATGCACCTCTAATCGAATTTATACTCTGCCCGACACTACAACTAATGTTAGGATGCCTGTAAGCTATTCCCACCAGCGCTTTCTGCCCCTTGTACCTTGACATTTGTCTTACTGCATTTCAATGTATCCATTCCTGAATCCTCCCACACCCACCCCGACACCCCCACCCGATTCATTAGTTTAAAGCCCTGTCTACCGCCCTGGTATTTCGATTCGCTAGGACACTGGTCCCAGCCTGGTTTCAGTGGAGCCTGTCCAAACGGAACAGCTCCCCCTTTCCGCAGAACAGGTGCCAGTTCCCATGAAACAAAACCCCTTCCTCCCACAACATTCCATCAGACACGCAGTCAACATTCTAATCAGTTTGACCCTCTGCCAATTTGCTCGTGGCTCAGAGATTATTACCGGTGAGGATCTGCCTTTTATTTTTGAGCTTCAAACTCTGTCAGCAGAAATTCATTATACCCCATCCACCAACGTAAACACTACCTCCACCACCGGCGTACCGTGGATGCAGTGTGTACCATCTGCAAGATGCACTGCAGCAACTCGCCAAGGTTTCTTCGACAATACCTCCCAAACCCACGACCTCTTTCACCTCGAAGGACAAGGGCAGCAGTCGCATGGTAACACCACCACCTCCAAGTTCCCCTCCAAGTCACACACCATCCTGAGTTGGAAATATATCGCCGTTCCTTCATCCTCGCTGGGTCAAAATCCTGGAACTCCCTACCCAACAGCACTGTGGGAGTACCTTCACCATACGGACTGCAGCGGTTTGAGAACGCGGCTTACCACCACCTTCTCAACAGCAATTAACGAATGCCTTGCCATCAATGAATAATTTTTTTAAAGTCCTGAAGGGCTTGGCTCTAAGTTTTCGGCTATTGATCCTAATCCCAGATTGCCCAAAGAGCGGAAAAAGTTTCTTTCCATCTACCTTATCAGTTCCCCATAATATCTTGAAAATTTCGATTAAATCACCCCTTAATCTTTTAAATTCTCTCCTCGTAATTTAACTGTTGCAGTCCAGGTATCATTCTATTAAATCCACGCTACATTTACTCCAGGCCAACATGCCTCCCCTAAAGTGTGGTGCTGAGAACTGAAGGTAGGTTTACCTGCTAACAGCCCAGTCCAGTTTAACGAGTTCACCTTACAGCTCACGCCTTCTAAATCAGCCTCACCTATTTTTAAAATCTTGGTGAGCGTGTGATGTTTCCTCTGCTCCAACTTAATGTCATGCACTCTCATATTATGATTACCATAATATTAGCCTGCTGTTTCATTACTGTAAGACTATCAAGTAATTCTGGCTCGTTCATCATTACTATGTGTAGCATCAGTTCCCTGTATCATTACTGACCATTGTATTGTCAATCCCTATGTATTCTTACTGACCATTTTATTATCAGTCCCCATGTATCCTTACTGATCATTTTATTATCAGCCCCCATCTATCCTTACTGATCATTGTATTGTCAGCCCGCATGGATCCTTACTGAACTTTGTTTATCAGCCCCCATGTAACCTTACTGCCCATTTGATTATCAGTCCCCATGTATCCTTAGTGATCATTGTATTATCAGTCCCCATGTATCCTTACTGAACATTGTATTACCAATCCCCATGTATACTTACTGACCATTGTATTATCAGCTCCCATGTATCCTTACTGACCATTGTATCATCAGTCCCCATGTATCCATACTGACCATTGTATTATCAGCTCCCATGTATCCTTACTGACCATTGTATTATCAGTCCCCATGTATTCTTACTGACCACTATATTATCAGTCCCCATGTATCCTTACTGATTATTGTATTATCAGCCCCCATGTATCCTTACTGACCACTGTATTATCAGTCCCCATGTATCTTTACTTGACCATTGTATTATCAGCCCCCATTTATCCTTACTGACCACTTTATTATCGGTTCCCATGTATCCTTACTGACCATTGTATTATCAGCCCCCATGTATCCTTACTGACCATTGTATTATCAGTACCCATGTAATCTTACTGACCACTGCATCAACAGTCCCCATGTATCCTTACTGATCATTGTATTTTCAGTCCCCATGTATTCTTACTTGTCATTGTATTATCAGTCCCCATGTATCCTTGCTGACCATTGTTTCATCAGTCCCCATGTATCCTTACTGACCATTGTATTATCAGTACCCATCTATCCTTACTGACCATTGTATTATCAGTCCCCATGTGTCCTTACTGACCATTGTATTATCAGTCCCCATGTATATTTACTGACCATTGTATTATCCGCCCCCATGTATCCTTACTGACCATTGTATTATCAGTCCCCATCTATCCTTACTGACCATTGTATTATCAGTCCCCATGTGTCCTTACTGACCATTGTATTATCAGTCCCCATGTATATTTACTGACCATTGTATTATCAGCCCCCATGTAACCTTACTGACCATTGTATTATCAGTCCCCATGTATCCTTACTGACCATTGTATTATCATTTCCCATGTATTCTTACTGACCAAGTATTATGGAAATTAAGCTGCTCACTTCACATTCATTCTGTGACATTGCAGGATTCACTATTTCTGTTTTTAACGATATTGTTTACAGTAACAGTCTTGGTTTTGCATGAATTCACTTGGTATGAATGCCACGTTGCCTTTCATATATTGTGCAATAGAAAGTGATGGAGCGAAAAGGATTATGTAACCTTGTTTGTTTAGTGACTGTAATTAATGTCAGTCAGTGTGTAGTTTAATGGTCTCACTGGAGAATTCCCTCAGGCTATAAATAGGGACAGTTTTCAATATGTCCATCATTTTTTGACTGAGTGTGATCTCCAATACAAACAGCGTCCATTGGATTGCACAGAAAGTCAAATTATGTTCTGGGAGATTCCACCTGAACTCCGGATACTGTGGACATATTTCGATGTACAAAGGATTTATTATCCGCTCCTCGCTGCTGTTGGTGTTCCTGGTGAGTCATTATTTCAGCAATTAATTCTGTAAACAATGTCTCACTGCATTTACTGTCCTTGCCCTTTAGACCCGGTTATTCATTGTGTTCAGTTTAAACCTCTGGTAATGCACCGTGTTTCTCTCATGCAATATTTGATCAGTTGCCGATTCACTGCTCCCAGTTCGAAGAACACGATATACTTTTCACGACTTGCTTCCACTGATAGTATTTTTTTAAGATTTAACTGTTATTTGATTTTTTTACAAAAGAAATGTTATTGATCGATTGTCTTTGTTGAACAGCTTGCAGTCGCTCTCTGCACTGAACTCTGGTATCGGATCAGAAATATGTGTTCAGGGGTAACATGAGTTTTAAGGTCCGCCGAATATAGTTAATGACACTGATCTGTGGAAACCAGCGCTGACAGATAGATCACAAATACACTGAAATATGGGACAATATCCACTAATGATTCAGCTCCAGGCAGCTGTCTTACTTTCCACCGTCTCCCGCTCTGCCTCACGGTCACTGATTCCAGATGGTTAGGACAAGATTTAAACTGCAATATATTTTCCAGTAAAATCTTTATTTAGTTATGTTTGAACTGATTTATTTCCATTCTTCAGCCACAGTTCAGGAGATCTCGGTGAGGTCCGCAAGGACTGTCCATCATCTCCTGTTGGCAGAAATTATTTCAGCCGATTGAAAGCGGAGGACTGATTATTGAAATTTTTAGAAATTTCCAGTCTCATACGCCTTCGATCAATTGGTGATCTGTTCAGTTCTCACAGCAGGTGAAAGGCAGCAGGTTAACACGGCTCCAGCTGTATTCAGACACTTTCTGAAACCCCACCGTGACATCTTACAATGTCGGTCATATTATCAGTCTATTTAAAGTGACAGTCCCTTCTTTAGAGTTTATTTGTGATTAACTCGGAAAGTCTGACTTTAAGCCATTTACAATGTGTGTATTAAATATAATGTTGTGAATGTTCTTAATTCAGCAAATACATTTTCAGAAAACAAATTAAATTATGGTCTTCGGTCCAAGCCATAACCGCCGTACGGTCGTCACAGACCCCCCTTCCCTCCCTGGACACAGACTCCATTCCCCTTCCTGGACACAGACTCCATTCCCCTCCTTGGAAACAGACTCCATTCCTCTCCTTGGAAACAGACTCCATTCCCCTCCCTGGGCACAGACTCCATTCCCCTCCCTGGACACAGACTCCATTCCCCTCCCTGGACACAGACTCCATTACCCTCCCTGGACACAGACTCCATTCCCCTCCCTGGACACAGACTCCATTCCCCTCCTTGGAAACAGACTCCATTCCTCTCCTTGGAAACAGACTCCATTCCCCTCCCTGGACACAGACTCCATTCCCCTCCCTGGACACAGACTCCATTCCACTCCCTGGACACAGACACCCCTTCCCTCCCTGGACACAGACTCCATTCCCCTTCCTGGACACAGACTCCATTCCCCTCCTTGGAAACAGATTCCATTCCACTCCTTGGAAATAGACTCCATTCCCCTCCCTGGACACAGACTCCATTCCCCTCCCTGGACACAGACTCCATTCCCCTCCCTGGACACAGACTCCATTCCCCTTCCTGGACACAGACTTCATTCCCCTTCCTGGACACAGCCTCCATTCCCCTCCCTGGACACAGACTCCAATCCCCTCCCTCGACACAGACTCCATTCCCCTCCCTGGACACAGACTCCATTTCCCTCCCTGGACACAAACCCCATTACTCTCCCTGGACACATACTCCATTCCCCTCCCTGGAAACAGACTCCATTTCCCTCCCTGGACACAGACTCCATTTCCCTTCCTGGACACAGACTCCATTCCCCTCCCTGGACACAGACTCCATTCCTCTCCCTGGACACAGACTCCATTCCCCTCCCTGGACACCGACTCCATTCCCCTCCCTGGATACAGACTCCATTCCCCTCCCTGGACACAGACTCCATTTCCCTTCCTGGACACAGACTCCATTCCCCTCCCTGGACACAGACTCCATTCCTCTCCCTGGACACAGACTCCATTCCCCTCCCTGGACACCGACTCCATTCCCCTCCCTGGATACAGACTCCATTCCCCTCCCTGGACACAGACTCCATTCCCCTCCCTGGACACAGACTCCATTCCCCTCCCTGGACACAGACTCCATTCCTCTCCCTGGACACAGACTCCATTCCCCTCCCTGGACACAGACTCCATTCCCCTCCCTGGACACAGACTCCATTCCCCTCCCTGGACACAGACTCCATTCCCCTCCTTGGACACAGACTCCATTCCCCTCCCTGGACACAGACTCCATTCCCCTCCCTGGACACAGGCTCCTTTCCCCTCCCTGGACACAGACTCCATTCCCCACCCTGGACACAGATTCCATTCCCCTCCCTGGACACAGATTCCATTCCCCTCCCTGGACACAGATTCCATTCCCCTCCCTGGACACAGATTCCATTCCCCTCCCTAGACACAGATTCCATTCCCCTCCCTGGAGACAGACTCCATTCCCCTCACTGGACACAGTCTCCATTCCCCTCCCTTGCAATGTATTCTTGTGATGTGGGTGACTCTGGCTCCATTTATCGCCCAACCCTACGTGAACTGAGAATCTGGTTGTGGGAAGTAGTTCTTCTGCTGACGGTGCTGCCACGTGGTGTTAGTTGGGGAATTCCGGTGCACTGACTGAGCACTGATGAAGGGACCGGGGTATATGTCCAAGTCAGGATTGTATGTTGGACCTGATGCTTCTTACGACAGTACTGCTCTTCTTCTCGCTGTAAAGGACACAGGGTAGGCAGGTGCTGTCCAAGAAACCTCGGTGAGTTGCCACAGTTCATTCTGTAGACCGAACTTACTGCAGCCGCAGTGCTGGATGGGATGGATATTGAGTCGAGATGTGCACGGACACCGATCAAAAAAACACTGCTCTGTCCTGGATGGTGTTGAGCTTCTTTTATGTTGTTGTAGATGCCCACCAGGTGAGTGGTGATTATTACATCATAATTCTGACCTGAGGATTCTGGGTGCTTGATAGGCTTTGGGGATCAGGCGGTGAATCACTAGTTACTGAGTTTTGCTCTGATTCCGTTGTTGTGGGACCACACAGCTCTGTGGATAGCCTGCTGATTTTCGTCTTCAGCATTCAGGTATCCGAGTGTGATGCCTTCACGAGGCTTGTATCTCAGTCGAAGCTGATCCTGGTTCTGGTTTCGGCTCCTCCCTCCACACGCCACACTGAACTACAATTGGTCCTGGTTCTGGTTTCGGCTCCTCCCTCCACACACCACACTGAACTACAATTGGTCCTGGTTCTGGTTTCGGCCCCTCCCTCCACACACCACACTGAACTACAATTGGTCCTGGTTCTGATTTCGGCCCCTCCCTCCACACGCCACGCTGTACTACAATTGGTCCTGGTTCTGGTTTCGGCTCCTCCCTCCACACTCCACACTGATCTACAATTGGTCTTGGTTCTGGTTTCGGCCCCTCCCTCCACACTCCACACTGATCTACAATTGGGCCTGGTTCTGGTTTCGGCCCCTCCCTCCACACTCCACACTGAACTACAATTGGTCCTGGTTCTGGTTTCGGCTCCTCCCTCCACACACCACACTGAACTACAATTGGTCTCATGGCTCAGTTCTGACGAAGGGTCATCGACCTGAAACGTTATCTTTATCTTCCGCTCTCCACAGATGCTGCTTGACCTGCTGAGTGAGGCAGTGCAAAAAAGGTTCACTCGGTTAATCCCGGGGATGAGGGGGTGGTCATATGAGGAGAGGTTGGGTAGATTGGGACTCTACTCATTGGAGTTCAGAAGAATGAGAGGCGATCTTATTGAAACATATAAGATTGTGAAGGGGTTGGATCGGGTGGATGCGGGGAGGATGTTCCCGATGACGGGTGAGACGAGAACTAGGGGACATAGTCTTAGAATAAGGGGCTGCTCTTTCAAAACTGAGATGAGGAGGAACTACTTCACTCAGAGGGTGGTAGGTCCATGGAATATGCTGCCACAAAAAGCTGTAGAAGCTACAACATTAATTAAATTTAAAACAGAAATAGACAGTTTCCTAGAAGTAAAGGGCATTAAGGGTTACGGGGAGCGGGCAGGAATTTGGACATGAGTCTAGGTTCGGATCGGTCATGGCCCTGTGGGTAGTGGAGCGGGCCCAGGGACTGTGTAGCCTGATTCTGCTCCTATTTCGTGTGCGCAATTCGTTCCAGCATTTGCTGTTTGTACTTTTGATTTCCTGGCATGATGGTATTACTGGAGTGAGGGATGTGTCAGGCCATTAGATTACAGATTGTGGTGGTTCACTATTCTATTGTTTGTGGTCCACATCACGCGGTGGAGGTCCATTTTGGGGTCAATATTCAGATCCAATGACCCGTGTGAAGACTCAATTTTGGGGTCACTGACCTGACCCACTGACCCTGGATGTTCCGCACACTACTTGATGGCGGAGGTCCACACGGTGGAGCTGAGATGCTGTTTTCTCAAGGAATTTAAGGCCATTTCTTCGACTAAATTTATCGTGGACAGTCGTGTCTGCGACAAGCAGTTTGGTGAAGATAAGGTCAAGTAGGTTACTGCCTTGTGCTGGTTCCCTCGCCGCCTAACATAGCCCCAGTCTGGCAGCTGTGTCCTTCAGGTCTCCCCCAGCTCAGCCAGTGGTGAGGCTCCCGGGTCACTCTTGGTGTTGAACATGGATATCCGCAAACAGAGTGCATTCTGTAACTTGCTACCCTGAGAGAGTCTTCCAAGTGAAGTTCAACAGCTATGGGGACGGTAGGTAGTGATCGGCACCAGGTTTCTTTGACCTTATTCGACCTGAAGCCTTGAGATGTCATGACCTCCAGAGTAGTCCTTCGCTCCACTGGCGGAGACCATGAATACAGCCGCCGAGATCTCACGCTCTGGAATTATTTCTCTAAATACTTCTTCCTCTCCACCTGCCTCTCCTCATTTATGGACCTACATAAAACCTAAGCTTTTGGTCACTCCTCCTAATCTCTCCATGTTTGGCTTGGCGTCCAATTCCCGTTGTTGTGTTTTCCCCCATGTTAAAGCCACTCTATAATGCAAGTTGCTGTGAAATTAATAACCGACTGAATCATAATTTGTTCTCAATTATTTGCAGTGTTAGATTATTTAAAATAGTGTCTCTCCTCCACACTTGACATTTTTATTGCTGTGGTGGTTTATGGTTCCACCGATGACCTCTGACTCACTGAGCAGGTGTCCTGACTCAACACCCACACGTCCCATCTACTGGTGCATTCAGTCCTGACCCAACGCCCACACGTCCCATCCACTGGGTCATTCAGTCCTGGCCTAACGCCCACACGTCCCATCCACTGGGTCATTCAGTGCTGACCCAAAACACACACGTCCCAACCATTGGGTCATTCAGTCCTGACCCAACACACACTCGTCCCATCCACTGGGTCATTCAGTGCTGACCCAAAATACACACGTCCCATCCACTGGTTCATTCAGTCCTGGCCCAACACCCACACGTCCCATCCACTGATTCATTCAGTCCTGACCCAACACACACTCGTCCCATCCACTGGGTCATTCAGTGCTGACCCAAAATACACACGTCCCATCCACTGGTTCATTCAGTCCTGACCCAACACTCACACGTCCCATCCACAGGGTCATTCAGTCCTGACCCAACACCCACACGTCCCATCCACTGGGTCATTCAGTCCTGACCCAACACCCACACGTCCCATCCACTGGGTCATTCAGTGCTGACCCAAAATACATACGTCCCATCCACTGGGTCATTCAGTCCTGACCCAGCACCGAAACGTCATATCCACTGGTTCATTGTCCCAGTGCTTTCCAGACTGCCACTGGGGTCGCTGTGCACTCTCCAGTGCTCCTCGCTATCCCCCAGTGTCCCACTCGGATTCAGTGTCTGTTTTCATGAATTTTTTAATTCATTATAGAATTTTCCTGGCCTCTAATAGAAATGCTTCCAGTTACTAGGATACAGTGGAAGGGTTTCTTTCTGTAAGTGCCACTCTTCAAAAGCCATTCATTTAATGAAAACGCTTTAGCAAGTCTTTCTTTGTTTCTTTCAAAATCCGGCCCCTGATGTTCCACCGAGGTGAACTTTAAAAGTGAACCACTTATCTGTTTTTCTGTTCCTTACAGTGAACTTGGTGACGATTGTGATCCTGTCTCGGCGAAGGTGCGTTCTCTCCAAATGTGTCTCCCGTTACCTGGTGTCCATGGCAGCGGCGGATCTACTGATCGTTATCACTGATCTCATATCCAGGCAGATTCCTATTCCTTATGAGGCTCAGTTTCGGTTCATGTGGAAGATTAAAGTGTGTAATATCCACGCCGTCCTGCTCTACGCAGTCACAGACTGTTCTGTCTGGTTCACGGTCACTTTCACCTTTGATCGATTTGTGGCCATTTGTTGCCAGAAGCTGAAAATAAAATATTGCACCGAGAAAACGGCGGCTGTGGTTCTCGGAACAGTGAGTGTGCTGTTCTGTGTAAAGAAAACTTTCTGGTACTTTCTGTATGGAGGAGAATATTGGGTTTCTAATTCTCCTTGGTATTGTTTTTTATCATCGGATGTTATTGAGTCACCAGTTTGGGCTGTAGTTGAAACTCTTCATTATATTTTAACTCCATTTATTCCATTTGTTCTGATTCTGCTGCTCAATGCTTTAACCGTCAGACACGTTTTAGTGTCGAGCAGAGTCCGCAGGAGACTCCGGGCCCACAGCAGTGGGGAGAGTCCCAGTGACCCAGAGATGGAGAAGCGAAGGAAATCCATCATTTTACTGTTTGTTATATCCGCGAATTTTATCCTGTTATGGGCCGTGTTTCTGTTTTATTCTGTGTGTAGCCGATTTAATCAGTTGAGATATATTTATATATATCTACCTCAATATGTACAGGAACTGGGATTTATGCTTCAGCTCCTGAGTTGCTGCACCAACACGTGCATTTATGCCGTGACCCAGACTAAATTCAGAGAGGATTTGAAGAATGTGGTGAAATATCCCTTTACTGTAATTGTTAAATTCATTAAATGATGAGAAGACTTTGCACCATCACAACGTGTTGGTCTGTTGTTCTGCCCAATCCCCTCATCTCTGTGAGACACACACAGTGAGGCCGGTTTTAGAAACATAGAAAATAGGTACAGGAGTAGACCATTCGGTCCTTCGAGCCTGCACCGCCATTCAATGCGTTCATGGCTGAACATGCTACCTCAGTACCCCATTCCTGCTTTCTCGCCATACCCCTTGATCCCCTTAGTTGTGAGTGTTATATCTAACTCCCTTTTGAATATATTTAGCGAACTGGCCTCAACAACCTTCTGTGGAAGAGAATTCCATAGATTCACCACTCTCTGGGTGAAGAAGTTCCTCCTCAGCTCAGTCCTAAATGGCTTCCCCTTAATCCTTAGACTGTGACCCCTGGTTCTAGTTTTCCCTACCATTGGGAACATTCTGCCCGCATCTAATTTGTCTAAACCAGTCAGGATTTTAAATGTCTCTATAAGATCCCCCCTCATTCTTCTGAACTCCAGAGGATACAAGTTCAGTTGACCCAATCTTTCTTGATATGTCAGTCCGGCCATCCCAGGAATCAATCTAGTGAACCTTCGCTGCACTCCCTCAATAGCAAGAATGTCCTTCCTTAAGTTAGGAGACCAAAACTGCGCACAATACTCCAGGTGTGGCCTCACCAAGGCCCTGTACAACTGTAGCATCACCTCCCTACTCCTGTACTCAAATCCCCTTGCTATGAAGGCCATCATTCCGTTTGCTTTCTTGACTGCCTGCTGCACTTGCATTCCCACCTTCAGTGACTGATGTACCATGACGCCCAGGTCTCGTTGCACGTCCCCTTTCCCTAATCTGCCACCATTCAGGTAATAGTCCGCCTCTCTATTTTTACCACCAAAGTGGATAACCTCACATTTATCCACATTGTACTTCATCTGCCATACATTTGCCCATTCACCCAACCTGTCCAAGTCACTCTGTAGCCTCCTAGCATCCTCCTCATTGTTCACACTGCCTCCCAATTTAGTGTCATCCGCAAATTTGGAGATATTACATTTAATCCCTTCGTCCAAATCATTAATATATAATGTAAACAGCTGGGGTCCCAGCACCGAACCCTGCGGTACCCCGCTGGTCACTGCCTGCCATTCTGAAAAGTACCCATTTACTCCTACTCTTTGTTTCCTGTGTGTCAACCAGTTCTCAATCCACGTCAACACATTACCCCCAATCCCATGTGCTTTAACTTTGCTCACCAATCTCTTGTGTGGGACCCTGTCGAAGGCCTTCTGAAAGTCCAAATACACCACATCTACTGGTTCCCCCCTGTCCACCCTATTGGAAACATCCTCAAAAAATTCCAGAAGATTTGTCGAGCATGATTTCCCTTTCACAAATCCATGCTGACTTGGACCTATCATGTCGCCACTTTCCAAATGGTCTGTTATGACATCTTTAATAATTGCTTCCATCATTTTACCCACGACCGATGCCAGGCTGACCGGTCTATAATTCCCTGCTTTCTCCCTCCCTCCTTTTTTAAAAAGAGGGGTTACATTGGCCACCCTCCACTCCATCGGAACTGATCCAGAGTCTAAGGAATGTTGGAAAATGATCGTCAATGCATCCACTATTTCCAAGGCCACCTCCTTAAGTACTCTGGGATGCAGACCATCAGGCCCCGGGGATTTTTCAGCCTTCAGTCCCATCAATTTCCCCAATACCTTTTCCCGACTAATAAGGATTTCCCTCAGCTCCTCCCTCTTACCAGATCCTCTGACCCCTTTTATTTCCGGCAGGTTGTGTGTGTCCTCCACAGTAAACACCGAACCAAAGTACTTGTTCAATTGATCTGCCATTTCCTTGTTCCCCATTACGACTTCCCCTGTTTCCGACTGCAGGGGACCTACGTTTGTTTTTACTCACCTCTTTCTTTTTACATATTTACAGAAGCTTTTGCAGTCCATTTTAATGTTCTCTGCAAGCTTCCTTTCATATTTTATTTTCCCTGCCCTAATCAAACCCTTCGTCCTCCTCTGCTGAGTTTTGAAGTTCTCCCAGTCCCCGCGTTTGCTGCTACTTCTGGCCAATTTGTATGCAACTTCCTTGGTTTTAATACTATCCCTGATTTCCCTTGTTAGCCATGGTTGAGCCACCTTCCCTTTTTTATTTTTACGCCAGACCGGGATGTACAATTGTTGTAGTTCATCCATGCGATCTCTAAATGTCTGCCATTGCCCTTCCACTGATAGCCCCTTAAATATCGCTTGCCAATTTAACCTCGCCAATTCACGCCTCATACCCTCAAAGTTGCCCTTATTTAAGTTCTGGACCATGGTCTCTGACTTAACTGTTTCCTTCTCCATCCTAATGTAGAACTCCACCATACTATGGTCACTCTTCCCCAAGGGTGTCGTACCACAAGATTGCTGATTAGTCCCTCCTCATTACACAACACCCAGTCCAGGATGGCCTCCCTCGAGTTGGTTCCTCAACATATTGGTTTAGGAAACCATCCCTTAAACACTCCAGGAAATCCTCCTCCACCGTATTGCTTCCAGTTTGAGTAGCCCAATCTATATACATATTAAAGTCACCCATGATAACTGCCGTGCCTTTTTTGCACGCACCTCTGATTTCCTGTTTCATACCCTCCCCCACCTCACTACTGCTGTTTGGAGGTCTGTACACAACTCCCACTAACGTTTTCTGCCCTTTGGTGTTCTGCAGCTCAACCCATATTGATTCCACATCCTCCAAGCTGATGTCCTTCCTAGCTATTGCATTAATCTCCTCTTTAACCAGCAATGCCACCCCACCCCCTTTTCCTTTTATTCTATCCTTTCTGAATGTTGAATACCCCTGGATGTTCAGTTCCCAGCCTTGATTGTTCTGGAGCCACGTCTCTGTAATCCCAATCACATCGTATCCGTTAACATCTATTTGCACAGTCAATTCATCCACCTTATTACGGATACTCCTTGCATTAAGACACAGAGCCTTTAGGCTTGTTTTATTAACATCCTTTGTCCTTTTAGACTTATGATTTAGTATGGCCCTTTGTGTTTCTTGCCTTTGTTTACTCGGCCTTCCCCTATTGTTTCTCACCCTTCTATCATTTGTTTCTGACTGCATATTACTTCCCCCTGTTTCGCTACATAGGTTCCCATTCCCCTGCCATATTAGTTTAAATCCTCCCGAACTGCTTTAGCAAATATTACCCCGAGGACATCGGTTCCAGTCCTGCCCAAGTGCAGACCATCCCTTTTGTACAGGTCCCACTTCCCCCAGAACTGGTTCCAATGCCTCAGGAATTTGAATCCCTCCCTCCTGCACCACTGCTCAAGCCACGTATTCAATCTCACTATCCTGTTCTCTCTATTCTGATTAGCACGTGGCCCTGGTAGCAATCCAGAGATTACTACCTTAGAGGTCCTACTTTTTAATTTAGCTCCTAGCTCCCTAAATTCTGCTTGTAGGACCTCTTCCCGCTTTTTACCTATATCGTTGGTACCTACATGCACCACGACAGCTGGCTGTTCACCCTCCCTCTTCAGAATGTTCTGCAGCCGCTCCGAGACATCCTTGACCCTTGCACCAGGGAGGCAACATACCATCCTGGAATCTCGGTTGCGGCCACAGAAACTCCTGTCTATTCCCCTTACAATTGAGTCCCCTATCACTATAGCCCTACCACTCTTTTTCATGAACCTGGCTGCTAGTGCCTTCCCCTGGTAGGCCATCTCCCCCAACAGTATCCAAAGCGGCATACCTGTTTTGGAGGGAGATGACCACAGGGGACTCCTGCACTACCTTCCTGATATTGCCCTGCTTCTTGGTCACCCATTCACTGTCTGTCCTAGCCTTTACCTGCGGTGTGGACAACTCACTAAATGAGCGATTCACCGAGTTCTCGGCATCGTGCATGCTCCAGAGTGAGTCCACCCGCAGCTCCAGCACCGCCATGCGGGCTGTCAGGAGCTGCAGCTGGACACACTTCCCGCACACGTAGTTGTCAGGGACACTGGAAGTGTCCCTGGTTTCCCACATGGCACAGGAGGAGCATGAAACGGGTCCGAGACTTCCTGTCATGACTTAACCCTTATGTTACTTTATTACTAAAATTTATACTTAATTATCTTAGGTCCAGGAGTTAAGTCCCTGAAAACAAAATATAAAATCGAACCTACCTTTTAAATTCCCTCTACCCCTAAAGGTTAGAGGAGGTGGGAGGGTGGGAGTCACTACTAGTGTAGTGTCACGGGTTTAGCAACCGCTCCACCTATATACGGGTACCAATGAATTGGCCCCGCCCCCTGCCTTTGAAAAAGCCCGCTAAGCTCTTTCCCCGCTGGGGAAAAAGGCCACGTAGGTGAGTTTAATGACTCACCTCAGGCCTCTGCCGCTCCAACCAGGTCCGCTCCTCCTTCCCCGCTGCCGACCGCTCTGTGGGAGAGAGAAAGAAAGAAAGGCTCCTCCTCCCCCGCTGTCGACGCTGGTCTGAGGCCTACCTGAGCCTCGGGCCTCCCTTTATTGACTCACCTCAGGCCTCTGCCGCTCCAACCAGGTCCGCTCCTCCTTCCCCGCTGCCGACCGCTCTGTGGGAGAGAGAAAGAAAGAAAGGCTCCTCCTCCCCCGCTGTCGACGCCCGGATTCAGCGACTGACAGGAACTGTAGAGGTGGGGAGTCCGCGGAGATCAGTCCCTTTGGATTCCTGCTGGTTTTTAGCCCCGCTAACTCCTCTGGTGCGGCCTGAGGCGGGTTTATGAAGCTCCCGACCGCCAGGCGCGAGTTTCATGTGTTTACCCAAAGGGGGCGGCGCGGGGAAGGTCGCTCTGTCACTTTACATTCCACGGGCGGACGGGCCGCTCAGTCCCCAGCACCCCCAGGGAAACCTCAGGGGAAATAACCTAGGCCCAACCTAAAGCCGGGGAGCGAGGCTTTAAAAGTGTCAAAGGTCAGCACAGCGAGAGCGGGGACAGCGACCGAGAGCGGCGGGGAGAAAAGGAGAGACTTCACAGGAGAGCAGCTCGGTGTTTGGATGGTGAGTATTACCGTTTTTTTGCTTTTTTATCTCGGGAAGTTAGTTTAAACTAAGAGCTGGGAAAGTATAACTAACTTTATCAAATCAATAAATTGCACTAGATTAACGAATTAGTTAATACAACTAAAAACTATGAGTGAATAAAAAGCTTAACTAATTACATTTATAAAACAAGGTTAGATTGGGATTGCAGGGCAGGTGGTTTGTCGCAACTACAGCCTATGAGATTGGAGGAGACCAATGAGATCCCGGGAATTCACATCTGCAGTAAGTGTCTGCCACCCGGGGAACTTTGGCTCAGAGTTGTTGAGCTGTAGTCCGAGCTGCAGACATTACGATGCATCAGGGCGGGGGAGAGTTGTCTAGACAATTTGATCCATGAGTCAGTGACACCGCTTAGGTTAGGTAGTTGTTTGGGTTTGTCCAGTGGACAGGAACAGGAGGATGTGACTGCGAGACCAGGCAGGTGTGGTGACACAGGATGTAGTGATGTAGGTGCCTCAGCCTTGGACCTTGTCCAACAGATAAGAGGCACTTCCTACCTGTATGGCTGAGAACAAAGAATGCAGATCTAATGGACAATTTGATCACTGCACCGTGGTACAGGAAACCATTCAAGTGGGGGGAACATAAAGGTAGTGTTCGATGTTATTATAGTCAGAGGGATAAATAGCTCACTGTCCCGAAGGCTGTGTTGCCGGCCCGGTACCAAGGTTAAGGATATCCCCACGTGGCTTGAAAATAACTTGGTGTATGAGGGGGAGGATCCAGTTGTCGTGGCTCACGTAGGAACCAACGACACAGGTAGAACGAGGATTGAGGTTCTGCTGATCGAGTTTGAGGAGCTGGGGTCCAAATCAATCAGCATATCCTCAAAGGTAATAAACTCTGGATTACTACCTGAGCCACTCGCAAATTGGCACAGGGTCAATCATATTAGAACGTTGAATGCGTGACTCAAAGAGTGGTGTGGGAGTCAGGCGTTTCGATTCATGGGACACTAGTGCCATTACTGGGAAAGAGGGAGCTGTTCCGTTTGGAAGGGGCTCCACGTAAACCGGGCTGGGTTCATTGTCCAGGTGAATCAAATAACTAGGGCTGTAAAAAACGCTTTAATCTAAAGAGGGGATGAGGGTTCATGTGAGGGGAAATGTATGAATCTCAAGATATATTCAAGGCCATAGAGTAGTCTAACGATTTGGGTAAAGATAGGCAGAGGGAGACAGGAAGGGACAGAAGGTGCACGGTAATAAGGTCAAATCAGGGAAAATGGTAAAAAGTTAAAATTAAGGCTCTTTATCTGAATGCATGAAGCATTCTCAACAAGATAGAGGCAGTCATGGCACAAATAGAGATAAATGCGTTTCACCTAATAGCCATCACATAGATGTGATTGCAAGGTGACCGAGGAGGGATCTAAATATTCCAGCGTATTTAATATTTCGAACAAATAGGCAGAATGGAAAAGTAGAGTGGGTAGCACTGTTAATAAATGATGACATAAGGACTATAGCGAGGAAGGCTCTTGGCTCGGAAGATCAGGAAGTAGAACCAGTATGGGTGGAGATAAGAAATAACAAGGGGCAGAAAAGCACTGGTAGGAGTAGTTTATAAGCCCCCGAGGACTTGTTCATGGAAAGCGTTCGAGACAGTTATAAAGCTAAAGGTGCGAAAGTAAGCTGTGAGGACACAAAGGGCTAAAAATGCTCCCAGTACTCCAGGGCCTAGAAATTCGTTTCGGGCGGTAACGCAAAACGGGCGCCCTCCCGTTATACGATGGCATGAATATCAGGCGGCCGATCCGTTACCGCCCATTTTGTACCACCGCCCGAAACGAATTTCTCGGCCCTGGAGTACAGTTGCAGTTTTGGTCTCTGCACCGAAGAAAGGATATACTTGCCTTAGAGGCGGTGCAAAGAAGATTCATTAGATTGATTCATGGGATGAGAGGGTTGTCCTATGAGGAGAGATTGAGTAGAATCGGCCGATACTCCCTGGAGTTTAGAAGAATGAGAGGTGATCTCCTTGAACTATAAAAGATTCAGAGAGGGTTTGACAGGGTAGATGCTGTGAGGCTGTTTCCCCTGGCTGGAGAGTCTAGAACTCGGGGGCATAGTTTCAGGATAATGGCTCAGCCGTTTAGGACTGAGATGAGGAGAAATATCTTCTCTACCCCAGAGGGGCTGTGGCTGCTCAGTTGTTGAATATATTCAAGACTGAGATCGATAGATTTTTGGGCTCTGAGGGCACCAAGGGCAGGAAAGTGGATTTGAGGTGGAAGATTAACCATGATCTTACTGAATGGCGGAGCAGGCTTATGTTCTTATGTTGGCATGTCTGTGGTTTCAGCCTTTAAAACCCCCCGGGTATTTGTACCAGTGTCCTTTAGGCTGAGCAGCCCCAGGGCCCGGTGATGGGGAAATGTACTTGTTTCCGGTGATCCACTGTTCGGACAAAAGATTATTCTGTAAACGGGGGATTTCCCAGTTAAATTTACCGAATAAATTCCACTTTGAAGATTGCGTTTGGAGAGGGGGATCCATGAATCGGGCCAAGCTCACCTTGAACACATGCAGCCCATGGTGTGCGGACCAGAGAGTCACCATTTAAAAATAATTTATCGTCTCCTTATTTGAAAACTGTCTGAACAATGCTGTGATGTCCAGGGTAAAGTGACCCCCGCACACACTCCACACACACTAAACCCAGCTCTTCTTCACTGTCTGGAAGAGCTCCGAGCAAAACACAGCCCATAATAAGCAATGTTCAGGGAGGTTGCTCACGATTTTGGTTGCTAGGTACTGCAGTATCAGTAATGTCATAAAGCGGTGACACTCCCATGACGCTGCGCCTGAGTATTGTGACATCACAGCCCTTCTCCTGCACACATCACCTTTGGTGTGAATGATGTCTGAAGGAAGCTGTCTGGGCTCTGAGATACTCAATCTTTCCATTGAAGAACTTGGTGACCATTTAGGGAGGGACTTTAAAATGGTGCAGGGAGAGACACATCTCACAGGATGAAACCCCTCATGTTGTCTCCTTGCACTTCCCTTTCCCTGCCCTCCGGAGAAGACAGTTTCCGGCCCTCCAACAAGGTGAAAGCGCCTCAGAACGGCTGCTCACAGACACTTGGTCTGACTCCCAGCCACATCAATCTGTGCACAGACAAGTACACTCTGAGGTTCGGGGTGTGGGGATTACTGGGCTGATGTTACAGTCCCGTGTCCGCCCCGCTATATTTCACCTGACTACATGTAACAATCCGGGGCTCCATACAGGCAACGGGACACCAGTCCAGCACTGGCCGCACCCGGCACGTTATGGACTGTGAGATTGTGATTAGCCTGAGACACACGGGTGGTTATATTTCAGCTATTATGGGTTTAATGCTGGATAATGCAGTCGAGATCAGGGAGTCGGACTCGTTTACTTGTTATGTGGCAGCTTAATCTGAAGACTGAAATTGTTCTTGACTTCCTGTGTGCAATATCATGGGAGATTGGCTAGTATATACACAGATACACAGAGAGTAGTCTGGCGTTCCACAAAGGGAGTCAAGGTTAAATGTATTCCACAGATGAGGCAGGTCTGGTGGCCAGGGGGTAAATGGACAACAGCACATCGGCGTAAATGAGTCCCATTTTAAAGTCATGCACTCTGTCCTTATCTCTATATTTCAATATTGCATCACTATGTCCGCATTTATCATGGGAACGGTCTATGTAAAATTCGACCGTTGTGATTCAACCCTCCTGTCTCGGATGGGCGGGTGGGAGACCTGGGGATGGAGGGATGCCAGAGAAGGTGAAGCAGGTCGAGAGATCAAAGGGGGAGGCGAGGAGAAGAGGAGCGGAATGGGAGGAGAGGAGGGGAGAGGAGGCTTGGAAAGAGGCAGAGGAGAGGAAAGGAGGAACAGTGTGTAATATCAGATTGGAGAGAGAGGGGGAGATTAATGAGGAAATAGAGGATCAGGATGGACAGGGATGAGGGAAAGGGGAAGATAGATGAGAAGAAGTGGCAGAGAAACGGCGAAAAGGTGGCGATTAGGGAGGGGGATGGGTGAGGGCGAGGCGGTTAAGAGAAATGAGGAGAGTGGGACGATAAGGATAAGGGGCGAGGAGGAATGGGAAGTGGAGAGGAGAAGAGCAGCGAAGGCGGAGGGAAGAAAGGAGGAGGAGAAAGAGGAGGAGGGTTAGGGAGGGTGAGAGGAGTGGGGATGAGATTGGAAGAGGAGAGAAGTGGAGGAAGCGGGTGAAGAGGAGGTCGGTAGCGGGCAGTGTTTGTCCAGGGACACTCAAAGCCTTTTATTTCATTCAGTCCACACGCATTTGATTGAACTCTGGAGTTAGTTCAAACCAGCTGACGTTGTACAAACATTCCCGGGAGGGTTTATGCTCAGTGTAAATGAACTTATTTCTATTTTACAGCGACTGTGTAAAGTGCACCTACATCTGCCCCCAATACCGAGAGTGCGGGAAGGAGCCGATGGGATGAGACCTTCACTCCCTGATTGAGATCGCGTTCTGCGGGGAGATTTGTCCTATAAATCCTCCCTCGCCCAGGAGCTAAATTCACAACTCTAATGAAGAGTGGGTGGACTTTCATCAAGATGGACCAACAGAAGTTTGACCAATAAATGGCCAATTTAGACTTTGTGCTCGGAGCTTGGATTTTATTCACCTCCGATAAATTGGACAGTTTACAAGCTCAGCGTCCCAGCCAGCTTAAAGCAGCTTGAAGATACAATACGAGTCCATTCGGCAGAAGCATTGCAGAATAAGGTGAAAGACGGGAAACATATACTGACACCTCATCCTGTGAGAGATCTAACCTGTGCCGATGTTTCTGAGGGTAACTGTGGCCGTGGGTGGGCTCTGTCTAGTGAGCCGAGTATTGTCAGACACATGGGAGCATTTGGAACCCCGATCATAGTGTAACATGGTTTCTGAGACTGTACCTGAAATACATCCATAACCTGATGATCACTGTGTTTATCATGTGTCGAACATATTGGAAATGGCATTTACAGTGTATACATTGCTTATTTTGGGCACGGTAATATATTTGAAAATCACAATGTATATCAGGACATAGCGGTATGTTACAGAATATCACAAGAATAAATGCTTTATCTCCCACTGAAACAGATCACAAACTGGGCATTTCTCTACCCATTGGTATCCGGGCTATGAGAGGGCCTGTTCAGGAATCCAAATCAGCACAAATGAAAATGCACAGTGCGCGGCTGCTGATCAGTAATCAGCCTTTAGTTTAAATCAGGCGCAGAACTTTGAGAGAATATTCAAGGAAGTGCAGCGGGTTCAAGACAATTCCAACTCTGTTTTATTAACTTTGCGATTCCCACTAATCACATTACAGTGTGTGTATGGGTTCATTAAATCTCTCTCCAGCACTTCATCCAGTGCTGAATACATGGTCAGAATTATCTAGAATTATCTTTATTTGACAATAATTTAATTACAGGGCATGTGGATCAATGTATAATGTTCTGGTCCTATTTTGCACTATTGTGAGCGTGGAATTTACCGAAAATCATTCTTTAGATGTTGTACCATGTGAAATGTATATTTCTTGTTAGAGCGCTGCTGAATCATTTAAAGTTCAAATCGTTAAATCCCGTTTTGTTTTCCATTTATATTCACGCTAATCTGCCCCACACAGTATTTGGCAGCAACCCAGCCGACTGCCGTTAGCGAGGCTCGAAAACCCAGAGTCATTTACAGGAAGGATCTGGGGTTTCTGTGCAGTAAATCAAAGATCTGTTTCCTCACTACTGACCGTTTGGATGAAAGACAACTTCAAACCATTTACACTGTCAATGAGACCCGTATATATACAAATCTACCCAGCAACAGTACTGGAGTCAATTTGTTTTTTAGTTCTGTAACTGTGTGAAACTCTTCCCATCTCTCGGGAAAGGAAATATAACCAACGGCTCGGAAATCCTGCTCGTCGTAACAGTCAACTGGAGGATCAGTCCAGCTCATCACAACCCTGTAATAGACAGAGAGAGAGAGAGAGAGAGAGAGAGAGAGAGAGAGAGAGAGAGACAGACAGATAGATAGATAGATAGATAGATAGATAGGTAGGTAGAAGGATAGATAGATAGATAGATAGAGAGATAGATAATTGGATGAACGGAGTGGTGGATGGATGATTGGAAGGATGGATGGATGGCCCTGAATGATGCCGTAGAACATTCTCCTCTTTGTGACAGAAAAACATAGAAACATAGAAACATATAAGATAGGAGCAGGAGTAGGCCATTCGGCCCCTCGAGCCTGCTCCGCCATTTAATGAGATCATGGCTGATCATTCAAATTCTGTACCCTGTGCCTGCTTTCTCACCATATCCCTTGATCCCTTTAGCTTTAAGAAATATCTCTATCTCCTTCTTGAATATATTTAATGAATTGGCCTCAACTGCCTTCTGTGGTAGAGAATTCCACAGGTTCAGCACTCCCTGGGTGAAGAAATTCCTCCTCATCTCATTCGTAAATGGCTTACCCCTTATCCTTACACTGTGACCCCTGGTTCTGGACTCCCCAGCCATCGGGAACATCCTTCATGCATCTAGTCTTTCTAATCCTGTTAGAATTTTAAAAGTTTCAATGAGATCCCCTCTCATTCTTCTGAACTCGAGCGAATACAAGCCCAATCGTACCAATCTCTCTTCATACGCCATTCCTGCCATCCCAGGTATCAGTCTGGTGAATCTTCGCTGCACTCCCTCCATGGCAAGAACATCCTTCCTCAGATAAGGCGACCAAAACTGCACACAATACTCAAGGTGTGGTCTCACCAAGGCCCTGTACAACTGCAGCAAGACATCCTTGCTCCTTTACTCGAATCCTCTCGCTATGAAGGCCGACATACCATTTGCCTTCTTAACCGCCTGCTGCACCTGCATGCTTACCTTCAGCGACTGGTGCACAAGGACACCCAGGTCTCGTTGCACTTCCCCTTTTCCCAATCTGTTGCCGTTCAGATAATAATCTACCTTCCTGATTTTCTGCATCATTTCAGTCCCTATGGTATCCATAACCAGAGAGATGAATTTCACCAGGTGAAGCCTGAAGTTATCCATGCGGGACTGATGCTCCTTCTCTGGTGATGGGGAATCTTCATCTCAAAGATATAAAGCGAGAACGTGACTGGGGCGAGCAGAGGCAAGTATAATATTTGGCACATGTGGTCCTTTCACATACAACAAAAGCTCAACATATCCTCACCCGAATTACTCCAAACACATCGGGAACAAAGCAGATCAACGGGTACATCATTTCCCACTTCCCCACCTAAATACTTGCTCCTGGCAGACTGGTGCGGTCAGACCATTCTGAACAGCGCGGATAAAAGGAGCATGAACTGTGACTTTATTTACCGCCATATATTCACAGGTTTAACAATTGATAAAATTAAATCGATTAAACAACAACAAATTTCATTTACGAACAGCTTTTAACCGAGTAAAGCCTCCCAAGGCGCTCCACAGGAGCGTAAATAAAACAAAATTTGACACAAAGCCAGGTAAGGAGATATTAGGAGAGGTGATTAAAAAGGTCGGTCAAAGAGATCAGTTCTGAGGAGCGTCTTAAAGGAGGAGATCGGTAGAGAGACAGAGAGGTGAGGGAATTCCAGAATTTAGGGCCTTGGCATCTGAAGGCACAACCATCAATGGTGGAACGATGAAAATCGGGGATGTGCAAGAGGCCAGAATTGGAGGAGCGCAGAGATTACGGAGAGTTTTTTTTTGTCTTGTAACATACCTGTGAAACGCCTTGGGACGTTTTACTACATTAAAGGCGCAATATAAATACAAGTTGGGCTGGAAGAGATAACCGAGAGAAGGAGGCGCGTGGCCGTTAAGTGATTTGAAATCAAGGCGTTTACAGATTGGGAGCCAATATAGATCTTCTAGCACAGGATGGTGGGTGAATGGGTCTTGGTGTGAGTTAGGATGGTAGGCAAATGGGTCTTGGTGTGAGTTAGGATGATGGGTGAATGGGGCTTGGTGTGAGTTAGGATGTTGGGTGAATGGGTCTTGGTGTGAGTTAGGATGATGGTTGAATGGGGCTTGGTGTGAGTTGGATGATGTGTGAATGGGTATTGGTGTTAGTTAGGATGGTGGGTGAATGGGTATTGGTGTTAGTTAGGATGTTGGGAAAATGGGAATTGGTGTGAGTTAGAATGATGGGTGAATGGGGCTTGGTGTGAGTTAGGATGATGGGTGAATGGGTGTTGGTATTAGTTGGGATGATGTGTGAATGGGGTTTGTTGTGAGTTAGGATGATGGTTGAATGGGGCTTGGTGTGAGTTGGATGATGTGTGAATGGGTATTGGTGTTAGTTAGGAAGGTGGGTGAATGGGTATTGGTGTTAGTTAGGATGTTGGGAAAATGGGGATTGGTGTGAGTTAGGATGATGGGTGAATGTGTCTTGGTGTGAGTTAGGATGATGGGTGAATAGGGATTGGTGTGGGTTAGGATAATGGGTGAATGGGAAATGGTGTGAGTTAGGATGATTGTTGAATCGCTATCGGTGTGAGTTAGGATGATGGGTGAATGGGGCTTGGTGTGAGTTAGAATGTTGGGTGAATGGGTCTCGGTGTGAGTTAGGATGATGGGTGAATGGATCTTGGTGTGAATTAAGAAGATGAGTGAATGGGTCGTTGTGTGAGTTAGGATAACGTTTAATGGTCTTGGTGTGAGTTAGGATGATGGGTGAATGGGCTTGCTGTGAGTAAGGATGATGGGGGAATGGTTATCGGTGTGAGTTAGGATGATGTGTGAATGGGGCTTGGTGTGAGTAAGGATAATGGTTGAATGGCGATACGTGTGAGTTAGGATGATGGGTGATTGGGTCTTGGTGTGAGTTAGGATGACGGGTGAATGGGTCTTGGTGTGTGTTAGGAGGATGGGTGAATGGGGCTTGTTGCGAGTTAGGACGATGGGTGATTGGGGCTTGGTGTGAGTTATGATGATGGGTGAATGAACTTTTTGTGAGTTATGATGATGGGTGAATGGGTCTTTGTTTGAGTTAGGGTGATGGGTGAACGGTCTTGGTGTTTGTTAGAATGATTTTTGAATGGGCGTGGTGTGAGTTAGGATGATAGTTGAATGGCTATCGGTGTGAGTTAGGATGATGGTTCAATGGGTCTTGGTGTGAGTTATGATGATGGGTGAATGGCTATCGATGTGAGTTAGGATGCTCTTTGAATGGCATATCGGTGTGATTAGAATGATGGGTGAATAGGTCCTGGTGTGAGTTAGGATGATGGGGGAATGGATCTTGGTGTGAGTTAGGATGATGGGGGAATGGGTGGTTGAGTGAGTTAGGATGATGGGTGAATGGGTCTTGGTGTTAGTTAGGATGATGGGTGAATGTGTCTTGGCGTGAGTTACGATGGTGTGTGAAAGGGGCTTGCTGTGAGTTAGGATGATGGGAGATTGGGGCTTGGTGTTTATTAGGATGGTGGGTGAATGTGTCTTGGTGTGAGTTAAGATGATGGGTGAATGTGTCTTGGTGTGAGTTAGGATGATGAGTGATTGGGTCTTAGTGTGAGTTAGGATGGTGAGTGAATGGGACTTGGTGTGAGTTAGAATGATAGGTGAATGGGTCTTGGTTTGAGTTGCGATGGTGGGTGATTGGATCTTTGTGTGAGTTAGGATGATGGGTGAATGGGTCTTGGTTTGAGATAGGATGATGGGTGAATGGATCTTTCTGTTAGTTAGGATGACGGGTGAATGGGCATGGTGTGAGTTGGGATGATTTGTGAATGGGCTTTGTGTGAGTTATGATGATGCATGAATAGCTATCGGTCTGACTTAGGATGATGTGTGAATAGGTCTTGGTGTGAGTGAGGAAGACGGGTGATTGGGGCTTGGTGTGAGTTAGGATGATGTGTGATTAGGTCTTTTTGTTAGTTAGGATGATGGGTGAATGTGTCTTGGTGTGAGTTATGTTGGTGTGTGAATGGGGCTTGGTGAGAGTTAGGATGATGGGTGATTGGGGCTGGGTGTGAGTTAGGATGATGTGTGAATGGGTCTTGGTGTGAGTTAGGATGACGGGTGATTGGGGCTTGGTGTGAGTTAGGATGATGTGTGATTGGGTCTTGATGTGAGTTAGGATGGTATGCGAATGTGGCTTGGTGTGAGTTAGGATGATGTGTGATTGGGTCTTAATGTTAGTTCGGATGATGTGTGATTGGGTCTTGGTGTGAGTTAGGATGATGGGTGAATGGGTCTTGATGTGAGTTAGGAAATGTGTGCGAATGTGGCTTGGTGTGAGTTAGGATGATGTGTGAATGGGTCTTGATGTTAGTTCGGATGATGTGTGATTGGGTCTTGGTGTGAGTTAGGATGATGGGTCAATGGGCCTTGGTGTGAGTTAGGATGGTGGGTGAATGGTTCCTGGTGTGAGTTAGGGTGATGGATGAATGGGGATTGATGTGAATTAGGATGATGGGTGAATGGGTCTTGGTGTGAGTTAGATTGACGGGTGAATGGGTCTTTGTGCGAGTTAGGATGATTGGTGAATGGGTCTTGGTGTGAATTAGAATGTGGGTGAATGGGTCTTTGTGTGAGTTTGGATGACGGGTGAATGGTCTTGGTGTGAGTTAGGATGATGGGTGAATGGGTCTTGGTGTGAGTTAGGATTATGGGTGAATGGGTCTTGATGTGAGTTAGGATGTTGTTTGAATGGGTCTCGTTGTGAGTTATGATGATGGGTGAATGAGTCTTGGTGCGAGTTAGGATGATGGTGAATGGGTCTTGGTGTGAGTTAGGATGATGGGTGAATGGCTCTTGGCGTGAGTTATGATGATTTGTGAATGGGGCTTGTTGTGAGTTAGGATGATGGGTGAATGGGTCTTGGTGTGAGTTAGGATGATGGGTTATTGGGTCTTGGTGTGAGCTAGGATGATTGGTGAATAAGTCTTTGTGTGAGTTAGGATAATGGGTTATCGGGTCTTGTTGTGAGCCAGGATGATAGGTGAATGGGGCTTGGTGTTAGTTAGGATGATGGGTTATTGGGTCTTGGTGTGAGCTAGGATGATGCGTGAATGGGGCTTGTTGTGAGTTAAGATGATGGGTGAATGGGTATTCGTGTGAGTTAGGATGGTGGGTGATTGTGTCTTTGTGTGAGTTAGGATGATGAGTGAATGGAGCTTGGTGTGAGTTAGGATGATGGGTGAATGCAGCTTGGTGTGAGTTAGGATGATGGGTGAATGGGTCTTGGTGTGAGTTAGGATGATGGGTTATTGGGTCTTGGTGTGAGCTAGGATGATGGGTGAATGGGGCTTGGTGTTAGTTAGGATGATGGGTTATTGGGTCTTGGTGTGAGCTAGGATGATGCGTGAATGGGGCTTGGTGTGAGTTAGGATGATGGGTGAATAGGTATCGGTGTGAGTTAGAATGATGGGTGAATAAATCTTGGTGTGACTTAGGATGACGAGTGAATGGGGGTGTTGTTAGTTAGGATGATGGGTGAATGAGTCTTGGTGTGAGTAAGAATGGTGGGTGAATGGGGCTTAGTGTGAGTTAGGATGGTGGGTGAATTAGTCTTGGTGTCAGTTAGCATGATGGGTGAATCTGTCTTGGTGTGAGTTAGGATGGTGTGTGAATGGATCTTTGTATGAGTTAGGATGATGGGTGAATGGGCTTGGTGTGAGTTAGGATGATGGGTTAATGGCTATCGGTGTGAGTTAGAATGGTGGGTGAATGGGTCTTGGTGTGAGTTAGGATGATGGTTGAATGGCTATCGGTGTGAGTTAGGATGATGGTTGAATGGGTCTTGGTGTGAGTTAGGATGCTGGTTGAATGGGTCTTGGTGCGAGTTAGGATGATGAGAGAATGATCTTTGTGTGAGTTCGGATGATGGGTCAATGGCTATCGGTGTGAGTTAGGATGATGATTGAATGGGTATTGGTGTGAGTTAGGATGATAGGTGAATGGTTCTTGGTGTGAGTTAGGATGATGGTTGAATGGGTCTTGGTGTGAGTTAGGATGATAGGAGTATGATATTTGAGTGAGTTAGGATGATGGGTGAATGGCTATCTGTGTGAGTTAGGATGATGGTTGAATGGTTCTTGGTGTGTGTTATATTGATGGTTGAATGGGTCTTGGTGTGAGTTGGGATGATGGGTGAATCGGTCTTCGTGTGAGTTAGTATGATATGTGAATGGGTCCTGGTGTGAGTTAGGATGATGAGTGAATGAGTCTTCGTGTGAGTTAGGATGACGGCTAAATGGTCTTGGTGCAAGTTAGGATGATGTGTGAATAGGTTTTGGTGTGAGTTAGGATGATGGGTGAATGAGTCTTGGTGTGAGTTAGAATGGTGAGTGAATGGGGCTTGGTATGAGTTAGGATGATGGGTGAATGAGCTTGGTGTGAGTTTGGATGATGGGTGAATAGGTATCGGTGTGCGTTAGAATGATGGGTGAATAGGTCTTGGTCTGACTTAGGATCACGAGTGAATGGGTCTTGGTGTGAGCTAGGATGATTGGTGAATGGGGCTTGTTGTGAGTTAGGATGATGGGTGAATGGGTCTTGGTGTGAGTTAGGATGATGGGTTATTGGGTCTTGGTGTGAGCTAGGATGATTGGTGAATAAGTCTTTGTGTGAGTTAGGATAATGGGTTATCGGGTCTTGTTGTGAGCTAGGATGATAGGTGAATGGGGCTTGGTGTTAGTTAGGATGATGGGTTATTGGGTCTTGGTGTGAGCTAGGATGATGCGTGAATGGGGCTTGTTGTGAGTTAGGATGATGGGTGAATGGGTATTCGTGTGAGTTAGGATGGTGGGTGATTGTGTCTTTGTGTGAGTTAGGATGATGAGTGAATGGAGCTTGGTGTGAGTTAGGATGATGGGTGAATGCAGCTTGGTGTGAGTTAGGATGATGGGTGAATGGGTCTTGGTGTGAGTTAGGATGGTGGGTAAATGGGTCTTGGTGTGAGTTATGATGATGTGTGAATGGGTCTTGGTGTGAGTTAAGATTATTGGTGAATCGGTCTTTGAGTGAGTTAGGATGATATGTGAATTTGTCCTGTTTTGAGCTAGGATGATGAGTGAATGGGTCTTTGTGTTAGATACAATGACGGGTGAATGGTATTGCTGTGAGTTAGGATGATGGGTGAATGGGTTTGGTGTGAGTTTGGATAATGGGTGAATAGGTATCGGTGTGAGTTAGAATGATGGTTGAATAAATCTTGGTGTGACTTAGGATGACGAGTGAATGGGGCTTGGTGTTAGTTAGCATGATGGGTGAATGGGTCTTGGTGTGAGTTAGGATGATGGGAGAATGGACGTGGTGTGAGTTAGGATGATGGGTGAATGTGTCTAGGTGTGAGTTAGGATGATGGTTGAATGGCTATTCGTGTGAGTTAGGATGATGGTTGAATGGTTCTTGGTGTGAGTTAGGATGCTGGTTGAATGGGTCTTGGTGTGAGTTAGGATGATGGGAGAATGATCTTTGTGTGAGTGAGGATGATGGGTCAATGGCTATCGTCGTGAGTTAGGATGATGGTTGAATGGGTATTGGTGTGAATTAGGATGGTGGGTGAATGATTCTTGGTGTGAGTTAGGATGATGGTTGAATGGGTCTTGCTGTGAGTTAGGATGATGTGAGAATGATCTTTGTGTGAGTTAGGATGAAGGGTGAATGGCTATCGGTGTGAGTTAGGATGATGGTTGAATGGGTCTTGGTGTTTGTTAGGATGATGGTTGAATGGGTCTTGGTGTGAGTTGGGATGATGGGTGAATCGGTCTTTGTGTGAGTTAGGATGATATGTGAATGGGTCCTGGTGTGAGTTAGGATGATGAGTGAATGGCTCTTCGCGTGAGTTAGGATGATATGTGAATGGGTCCTGGTGTGAGTTAGGATGATGTGTGAATGGAACTTGGTATGAGTTAGGATGATGGGTGAATGGACTTGGTGTGAGTTAGGATGATGGGTTAATGGCTATCGGTGTGAGTTAGGATGGTGGGTGAATGGGTCTTGGTGTGAGTTAGGATGATGGTTGAATGGCTATCGGTGTGAGTTAGCATGATGGTTGAATGGGTCTTGGTGTGAGTTAGGATGATAGGAGTATGATATTTGTGTGAGTTAGGATGATGGGTCAATGGCTATCGGTGTGAGTTAGGATGATGCGTGAATGGTCTTGGTGTGTGTTAGGATGATGGTTAAATGGGTCTTGGTGTGAGTTGGGATGATAGGAGTATGATATTTGTGTGAGTTAGGATGATGGGTTAATCGGTCTTGGTGTGAGTTAGGATGATATGTGAAAGGATCCTGGTGTGAGTTAGGATGATGAGTGAATGGGTCTTCGTGTGAATTAGGATGATGGCTAAATGTTCTTGGAGCGAGTTAGGATGATGTGTGAATAGGTTTTGGTGTGAGTTAGGATGATGGGTGAATGAGTCTTGGTTTGAGTTAGAATGGTGGGTGAATGGGGCTTGGTGTGAGTTAGGATGATGGGTGAATTTGTCGTTGTGTGAGTTGGGATGATGTGTGAATGGATCTTTGTGTGAGTTAGGATGATGGGTGAATGGACGAGGTGTGAGTTAGGATGATGGGTTAATGGGGCTTGTTGTGAGTTAGGATGATGGGTGAATGGGTCTAGGTGTGAGTTAGGATGATGGTTGAATGGCTATTCGTGTGAGTTAGGATGATGGTTGAATGGGTCTTGGTGTGAGTTAGGATGCTGGTTGAATGGGTCTTGGTGTGAGTTAGGATGATGGGAGAATGATCTTTGTGTGAGTGAGGATGATGGGTCAATGGCTATCGTTGTGAGTTAGGATGATGGTTGAATGGGTATTGGTGTGAATTAGGATGGTGGGTGAATGGTTCTTGGTGTGAGTTAGAATGATGGTTGAATGGGTCTTGGTGTGAGTTAGGATGATGTGAGTATGATCTTTGTTTGAGTTAGGATGAAGGGTGAATGGCTATCGGTTTGAGTTAGGATGATGGTTGAATGGGTCTTGGTGTTTGTTAGGATGATGGTTGAATGGGTCTTGGTGTGAGTTGGGATGATGGGTGAATCGGTCTTTGTGTGAGTTAGGATGATATGTGAATGGGTCCTGGTGTGAGTTAGGATGATGAGTGAATGGCTCTTCGCGTGAGTTAGGATGATATGTGAATGGGTCCTGGTGTGAGTTAGGATGATGGGTGAATGGACCTGGTGTGAGTTAGGATGATGGGTGAATGGCTATCGGTGTCAGTTAGGATGGTGGGTGAATGGGTCTTGGTGTGAGTTAGGATGATGGTTGAATGGCTATCGGTGTGAGTTGGGATAATGGTTGAATGGGTCTTGGTGTGAGTTAGGATGCTGGTTGAATGGGTCTTGGTGTGAGTTAGGATGATGGGAGAATGATCTTTGTGTGAGTTAGGATGATGGGTCAATGGCTGTCGGTGTGAGTTAGGATGATGGTTGAATGGGTCTTGGTGTGAATTAGGATGATAGGAGTATGATATTTGTGTGAGTTAGGATGATGGGTCAATGGCTATCGGTGTGATTTAGGATGATGGGTGAATGGTCTTGGTGTGTGTTAGGATGATGGTTGAATGGGTCTTGGTGTGAGTTGGGATGATATGTGAATGGGTCCTGGCGTGAGTTAGGATGATGAGTGAATGGGTCTTCGTGTGAATTAGGATGACGGCTAAATGTTCTTGGAGCGAGTTAGGATGATGTGTGAATAGGTTTTGGTGTGAGTTAGGATGATGGGTGAATGAGTCTTGGTTTGAGTTAGAATGGTGGGTGAATGGGGCTTGGTGTGAGTTAGGATGATGGGTGAATTTGTCGTTGTGTGAGTTAGGATGATGTGTGAATGGATCTTTGTGTGAGTTAGGATGATGGGTGAATGGACGTGGTGTGAGTTAGGATGATGGGTTAATGGGGCTTGTTGTGAGTTAGGATGATGGGTGAATGGGTCTTGGTGTGAGTTAGGATGATGGTTGAATGGCTATTCGTGTGAGTTAGGATGATGGTTGAATGGGTCTTGGTGTGAGTTAGGATGCTGGTTGAATGGGTCTTGGTGTGAGTTAGGATGATGGGAGAATGATCTTGGTGTGAGTTAGGAGGATGGGTCAATGGCTGTCGGTGTGAATTAGGATGATGGTTGAATGGGTATTGGTGTGAGTTAGGATGATAGGAGTATGATATTTGTGTGAGTTAGGATGATGGGTCAATGGCTAACGGTGTGAGTTAGGATGATGGGTGAATGGTCTTGGTGTGTGTTAGGATGATGGTTGAATGGGTCTGGGTGTGAGTTGGGATGATAGGAGTATGATATTTGTGTGAGTTAGGATGATGGGTGAATTGGTCTTGGTGTGAGTTAGGATGATATGTGAATGGGTCCTGGTGTGAGTTATGATGATGAGTGAATGGGTCTTCGTGTGAATTAGGATGACGGCTAAATGTTCTTGGAGCGAGTTAGGATGATGTGTGAATAGGTTTTGGTGTGAGTTAGGATGATGGTTGAATGAGTCTTGGTTTGAGTTAGAATGGTGGGTGAATGGGGCTTGGTGTGAGTTAGGATGATGGGTGAATTTGTCGTTGTGTGAGTTAGGATGATGTGTGAATGGATCTTTGTGTGAGTTAGGATGATGGGTGAATGGACGTGGTGTGAGTTAGGATGATGGGTTAATGGGGCTTGTTGTGAGTTAGGATGATGGGTGAATGGGTCTTGGTGTGAGTTAGGATGATGGGTTATTGGGTCTTGGTGTGAGCTAGGATGATTGGTGAATAGGTCTTTGTGTGAGTTAGGATGATGGGCTACCGGGTCTTGGTGTGAGCTCGGATGATAGGTGAATGGGGCTTGGTGTTAGTTCGGATGATGGGTTATTGGGTCTTGGTGTGAGCTAGGATGATGCGTGAATGGGGCTTGTTGTGAGTTAGGATGATGGGTGAATGGGTATTCGTGTGAGTTAGGATGGTGGGTGCTTGTGTCTTGGTGTGAGTTAGGATGATGAGTGAATGGGGCTTGTTGTGAGTTAGGATGCTGGGCGAATGCGGCTTGGTGTGAGTTAGGATGATGGGTGAATGGGTCTTGGTGTGAGTTAGGATTATGGGTGAATCGGTCTTTGTGTGAGTTAGGATGATATGTGAATTTGTCCTTTTGTGAGTTAGGATGATGAGTGAATGGGTCTTTGTGTTAGATAGGATGACGGGTGAATGGTCTTGCTGTGAGTTAGGATGATGGGTGAATGGATTTGGTGTGAGTTTGGATAATGGGTGAATAGGTATCGGTGTGAGTTAGAATGATGGTTGAATAAATCTTGGTGTGACTTAGGATGACGAGTGAATGGGGCTTGGTGTTAGTTAGAATGGTGAGTGAATGGGTCTTGTTGTCAGTTAGCATGATGGGTGAATGGGTCTTGGTGTGAGTTAGGATGATGGGAGAATGGACGTGGTGTGAGTTAGGATGATGGGTGAATGTGTCTAGGTGTGAGTTAGGATGATGGTTGAATGGCTATTCGTGTGAGTTAGGATGATGGTTGAATGGTTCTTGGTGTGAGTTAGGATGCTGGTTGAATGGGTCTTGGTGTGAGTTAGGATGATGGGAGAATGATCTTTGTGTGAGTGAGGATGATGGGTCAATGGCTATCGTCGTGAGTTAGAATGTTGGTTGAATGGGTATTGGTGTGAATTAGGATGGTGGGTGAATGATTCTTGGTGTGAGTTAGGATGATGGTTGAATGGGTCTTGGTGTGAGTTAGGATGATGTGAGAATGATCTTTGTGTGAGTTAGGATGAAGGGTGAATGGCTATCGGTGTGAGTTAGGATGATGGTTGAATGGGTCTTGGTGTTTGTTAGGATGATGGTTGAATGGGTCTTGGTGTGAGTTGGGATGATGGGTGAATCGGTCTTTGTGTGAGTTAGGATGATATGTGAATGGGTCCTGATGTGAGTTAGGATGATGAGTGAATGGCTCTTCGCGTGAGTTAGGATGATATGTGAATGGGTCCTGGTGTGAGTTAGGATGATGTGTGAATGGAACTTGGTATGAGTTAGGATGATGGGTGAATGGACTTGGTGTGAGTTAGGATGATGGTTGAATGGCTATCGGTGTGAGTTAGCATGATGGTTGAATGGGTCTTGGTGTGAGTTAGGATGCTGGTTGAATGGGTCTTGGTGTGAGTTAGGATGATGGGAGAATGATCTTTGTGTGAGTTAGGATGATGGGTCAATGGCTGTCGGTGTGAGTTAGGATGATGGGTGAATGGGTATTGGTGTGAGTTAGGATGATAGGAGTATGATATTTGTGTTAGTTAGGATGATGGGTCAATGGCTATCGGTGTGAGTTAGGATGATGGGTGAATGGTCTTGGTGTGTGTTAGGATGATGGTTGAATGGGTCTTGGTGTGAGTTGGGATGATAGGAGTATGATATTCGTGTGAGTTAGGATGATGGGTGAATCGGTCTTGGTGTGAGTTAGGAGGATATGTGAAAGGATCCTGGTGTGAGTTAGGATGATGAGTGAATGGGACTTCGCGTGAATTAGGATGACGGCTAAATGTTCTTGGAGCGAGTTAGGATGATGTGTGAATAGGTTTTGGTGTGAGTTAGGATGATGGGTGAATGAGTCTTGGTTTGAGTTAGAATGGTGGGTGAATGGGGCTTGGTGTGAGTTAGGATGATGAGTGAATTTGTCGTTGTGTGAGTTAGGATGATGTGTGAATGGATCTTTGTGTGAGTTAGGATGATGGGTGAATGGACGTGGTGTGAGTTAGGATGATGGGTTAATGGGGCTTGTTGTGAGTTAGGATGATGGGTGAATGGGTCTTGGTGTGAGTTAGGATGATGGTTGAATGGCTATTCGTGTGAGTGAGGATGATGGTTGAATGGGTCTTGGTGTGAGTTAGGATGCTCGTTGAATGGGTCTTGGTGTGAGTTAGGATGATGGGAGAATGATCTTTGTGTGAGTGAGGATGATGGGTCAATGGCTATCGTTGTGAGTTAGGATGATGGTTGAATGGGTATTGGTGTGAATTAGGATGGTGGGTGAATGGTTCTTGGTGTGAGTTAGAATGATGGTTGAATGGGTCTTGGTGTGAGTTAGGATGATGTGAGTATGATCTTTGTGTGAGTTAGGATGAAGGGTGAATGGCTATCGGTGTGAGTTAGGATGATGGTTGAATGGGTCTTGGTGTTTGTTAGGATGATGGTTGAATGGGTCTTGGTGTGAGTTGGGATGATGGGTGAATCGGTCTTTGTGTGAGTTAGGATGATATGTGAATGGGTCCTGGTGTGAGTTAGGATGATGAGTGAATGGCTCTTCGCGTGAGTTAGGATGATATGTGAATGGGTCCTGGTGTGAGTTAGGATGATGAGTGAATGGGTCTTCGTGTGAATTAGGATGACGGCTAAATGTTCTTGGAGCGAGTTAGGATGATGTGTGAATAGGTTTTGGTGTGAGTTAGGATGATGGGTGAATGAGTCTTGGTTTGAGTTAGAATGGTGGGTGAATGGGGCTTGGTGTGAGTTAGGATGATGGGTGAATTTGTCGTTGTGTGAGTTAGGATGATGTGTGAATGGATCTTTGTGTGAGTTAGGATGATGGGTGAATGGACGTGGTGTGAGTTAGGATGATGGGTTAATGGGGCTTGTTGTGAGTTAGGATGATGGGTGAATGGGTCTTGGTGTGAGTTAGGATGATGGGTTATTGGGTCTTGGTGTGAGCTAGGATGATTGGTAAATAGGTCTTTGTGTGAGTTAGGATGATGGGCTATCGGGTCTTGGTGTGAGCTCGGATGATAGGTGAATGGGGCTTGGTGTTAGTTCGGATGATGGGTTATTGGGTCTTGGTGTGAGCTAGGATGATGCGTGAATGGGGCTTGTTGTGAGTTAGGATGATGGGTGAATGGGTATTCGTGTGAGTTAGGATGGTGGGTGCTTGTGTCTTGGTGTGAGTTAGGATGATGAGTGAATGGAGCTTGTTGTGAGTTAGGATGCTGGGTGAATGCGGCTTGGTGTGAGTTAGGATGATGGGTGAATGGGTCTTGGTGTGAGTTAGGATGGTGGGTGAATGGGTCTTGGTGTGAGTTAGGATTATGGGTGAATCGGTCTTTGTGTGAGTTAGGATGATATGTGAATTTGTCCTTTTGTGAGTTAGGATGATGAGTGAATGGGTCTTTGTGTTTGATCGGATGACGGGTGAATGGTCTTGCTGTGAGTTAGGATGATGGGTGAATGGGCTTGGTGTGAGTTTGGATGTTGGGTGAATAGGTATCGGTGTGAGTTAGAATGATGGGTGAATAAATCTTGGTGTGACTTAGGATGACGATTGAATGGGTCTTGGTGTTAGTTAGCATGATGGGTGAATGGGTCTTGGTGTGAGTTCGGATGATGTGCGAATTGGTCGTTGTGTGAGTTAGGATGATGTGTGAATGGACTTGGTGTGAGCTAGAATGATGGGTGAATGGACTTGGTGTGAGTTAGGATGATGGGTGATTGGACTTGGTGTGAGTTAGGATGCTGGTTGAATGGGTCTTGGTGTGAGTTAGGATGATGGGAGAATGATCTTTGTGTGAGTTAGGATGATGGTTCAATGGCTGTCGGTGTGAGTTAGGATGATGGTTGAATGGTTATTGGTGTGAGTTAGGATGATAGGAGTATGATATTTGTGTGAATTAGGATGATGGGTCAATGGCTATCGGTGTGAGTTAGGATGATGGGTGAATGGGTCCTGGTGTGAGTTAGGATGATGAGTGAATGGCTCTTCGCGTGAGTTAGGATGATATGTGAATGGGTCCTGGTGTGAGTTAGGATGATGTGTGAATGGAACTTTGTATGAGTTAGGATGATGGGTGAATGGACCTGGTGTGAGTTAGGATGATGGGTTAATGGCTATCGGTGTGAGTTAGGATGGTGGGTGAATGGGTCTTGGTGTGAGTTAGGATGATGGTTGAATGGCTATCGGTGTGAGTTGGGATGATGGTTGAATGGGTCTTGGTGTGAGTTAGGATGCTGGTTGAATGGGTCTTGGTGTGAGTTAGGATGATGGGAGAATGATCTTTGTGTGAGTTAGGATGATGGGTCAATGGCTGTCGGTGTGAGTTAGGATGATGGTTGAATGGGTATTGGTGTGAGTTAGGATGATAGGAGTATGATATTTGTGTGAGTTAGGATGATGGGTCAATGGCTATCGGTGTGAGTTAGGATGATGGGTGAATGGTCTTGGTGTGTGTTAGGATGATGGTTGAATGGGTCTTGGTGTGAGTTGGGATGATAGGAGTATGATATTTGTGTGAGTTAGGCTGATGGGTGAATTGGTCTTGGTGTGAGTTAGGATGATATGTGAATGGGTCCTGGTGTGAGTTAGGATGATGAGTGAATGGGTCTTCGTGTGAATTAGGATGACGGCTAAATGTTCTTGGAGCGAGTTAGGATGATGTGTGAATAGGTTTTGGTGTGAGTTAGGATGATGGGTGAATGAGTCTTGGTTTGAGTTAGAATGGTGGGTGAATGGGGCTTGGTGTGAGTTAGGATGATGGGTGAATTTGTCGTTGTGTGAGTTAGGATGATGTGTGAATGGATCTTTGTGTGAGTTAGGATGATGGGTGAATGGACGTGGTGTGAGTTAGGATGATGGGTTAATGGGGCTTGTTGTGAGTTAGGATGATAGGTGAATGGGGCTTGGTGTTAGTTCGGATGATGGGTTATTGGGTCTTGGTGTGAGCTAGGATGATTGGTGAATAGGTCTTTGTGTGAGTTAGGATGATGGGCTATCGGGTCTTGGTGTGAGCTCGGATGATAGGTGAATGGGGCTTGGTGTTAGTTCGGATGATGGGTTTTTGGTCTTGGTGTGAGCTAGGATGATGCGTGAATGGGGCTTGTTGTGAGTTAGGATGATGGGTGAATGGGTATTCGTGTGAGTTAGGATGGTGGGTGCTTGTGTCTTGGTGTGAGTTAGGATGATGAGTGAATGGAGCTTGTTGTGAGTTAGGATGCTGGGTGAATGCGGCTTGGTGTGAGTGAGGATGATGGGTGAATGGGTCTTGGTGTGAGTTAGGATGGTGGGTGAATGGGTCTTGGTGTGAGTTCGGATGATGTGCGAATTGGTCGTTGTGTGAGTTAGGATGATGTGTGAATGGACTTGGTGTGAGCTAGAATGATGGGTGAATGGACTTGGTGTGAGTTAGGATGATGGGTGAATGGACTTGGTGTGAGTTAGGATGCTGGTTGAATGGGTCTTGGTGTGAGTTAGGATGATGGGAGAATGATCTTTGTGTGAGTTAGGATGATGGTTCAATGGCTGTCGGTGTGAGTTAGGATGATGGTTGAATGGTTATTGGTGTGAGTTAGGATGATAGGAGTATGATATTTGTGTTAATTAGGATGATGGGTCAATGGCTATCGGTGTGAGTTAGGTTGATGGGTGAATGGTCTTGGTGTGTGTTAGGATGATGATTGAATGGGTCTTGGTGTGAGTTGGGATGATAGGAGTATGATATTTGTGTGAGTTAGGATGATGGGTGAATGGGTCTTGGTGTGAGTTGGGATGATGGGTGAATCGGTCTTGGTGTGAGTTAGGATGATATGTGAATGGGTCCTGGTGTGAGTTAGGATGATTAGTGAATGGGTCTTCGTGTGAATTAGGATGACGGCTAAATGTTCTTGGAGCGAGTTAGGATGATGTGTGAATAGGTTTTGGTGTGAGTTAGGATGATGGGTGAATGAGTCTTGGTTTGAGTTAGAATGGTGGGTGAATGGGGCTTGGTGTGAGTTAGGATGATGGGTGAATTTGTCGTTGTCTGAGTTAGGATGATGTGTGAATGGATCTTTGTGTGAGTTAGGATGATGGGTGAATGGACGTGGTGTGAGTTAGGATGATGGGTTAATGGGGCTTGTTGTGAGTTAGGATGATGGGTGAATGGGTCTTGGTGTGAGTTAGGATGATGGGTTATTGGGTCTTGTTGTGAGATAGGATGATTGGTGAATAGGTCTTTGTGTGAGTTAGGATGATGGGCTATCGGGTCTTGGTGTGAGCTCGGATGATAGGTGAATGGGGCTTGGTGGTAGTTCGGATGATGGGTTATTGGGTCTTGGTGTGAGCTAGGATGATGCGTGAATGGGGCTTGTTGTGAGTTAGGATGATGGGTGAATGGGTATTCGTGTGAGTTAGGATGGTGGGTGCTTGTGTCTTGGTGTGAGTTAGGATGATGAGTGAATGGAGCTTGTTGTGAGTTAGGATGATGGGTGAATGCGGCTTGGTGTGAGTTAGGATGATGGGTGAATGGGTCTTGGTGTGATTTAGGATGCTGGGTGAATGGGTCTTGGTGTGAGTTAGGATTATGGGTGAATCGGTCTTTGTGTGAGTTAGGATGATATGTGAATTTGTCCTTTTGTGAGTTAGGATGATGAGTGAATGGGTCTTTGTGTTAGATAGGATGACGGGTGAATGGTCTTGCTGTGAGTTAGGATGATGGGTGAATAAATCTTGGTGTGACTTAGGATGACGAGTGAATGGGGCTTGGTGTTAGTTAGGATGATGGGTGAATGGGTCTTGGTGTGAGTTCGGATGATGTGCGAATTGGTCGTTGTGTGAGTTAGGATGATGTGTGAATGGACTTGGTGTGAGCTAGAATGATGAGTGAATGGACTTGGTGTGAGTTAGGATGATGGGTGAATGGCCTTGGTGTGAGTTAGAATGATGGGTTAATGGCTATCGGTGTGAGTTAGGATGATGGGTGAATGGCTCTTGGTGTGAGTTAGGATGATGGTTGAATGGCTATCCGTGTGAGTTAGGATGATGGTTGAATGGGTCTTGGTGTGAGTTAGGATGCTGGTTGAATGGGTCTTGGTGTGAGTTAGGATGATGGGAGAATGATCTTTGTGTGAGTGAGGATGATGGGTCAATGTCTATCGTTGTGAGTTAGGATATCGGTTGAATGGGTATTGGTGTGAATTCGGATGATGGTTGAATGGGTCTTGGTGTTTGTTAGGATGATGGTTGAATGGGTCTTGGTGTGAGTTGGGATGATGGGTGAATCGGTCTTTGTGTGAGTTAGGATGATATGTGAATGGGTCCTGGTGTGAGTTAGGATGATGAGTGAATGGCTCTTCGCGTGAGTTAGGATGACGGCTAAATGGTCTTGGTGTGAGTTAGAATGGTGGGTGAATGGGGCTTGGTGTGAGTTAGGATGATGGGTGAATAGGTCTTGGTGTCAGTTAGGATGATATGTGAATGGGTCCTGGTGTGAGTTAGGATGATGTGTGAATGGAACTTTGTATGAGTTAGGATGATGGGTGAATGGACTTGGTGTGAATTAGGATGATGGGTTAATGGCTATCGGTGTGAGTTAGGATGGTGGGTGAATGGGTCTTGGTGTGGGTTAGGATGCTGGTTGAATGGGTCTTGGTGTGAGTTAGGATGATGGGAGAATGATCTTTGTGTGAGTTAGGATGATGGGTCAATGGCTGTCGGTGTGAGTTAGGATGATGGGTGAATGGTCTTGGTGTGTATTAGGATGATGGTTGAATGGGTCTTGGTGTGAGTTGGGATGATAGGAGTATGATATTTGTGTGAGTTAGGATGATGGGTGAATCGGTCTTGGTGTGATTTAGGATGATATGTGAATGGGTCCTGGCGTGAGTTAGGATGATGAGTGAATGGGTCTTCGTGTGAATTAGGATGACGGCTAAATGTTCTTGGAGCGAGTTAGGATGATGTGTGAATAGCTTTTGGTGTGAGTTAGGATGATGGGTGAATGAGTCTTGGTTTGAGTTAGAATGGTGGGTGAATGGGGCTTGGTGTGAGTTAGGATGATGGGTGAATTTGTCGTTGTGTGAGTTAGGATGATGTGTGAATGGATCTTTGTGTGAGTTAGGATGATGGGTGAATGGACGTGGTGTGAGTTAGGATGATGGGTTAATGGGGCTTGTTGTGAGTTAGGATGATGGGTGAATGGGTCTTGGTGTGAGTTAGGATGATGGGTTATTGGGTCTTGGTGTGAGCTAGGATGATTGGTGAATAGGTCTTTGTGTGAGTTAGGATGATGGGCTATCGGGTCTTGGTGTGAGCTCGGATGATAGGTGAATGGGGCTTGGTGTTAGTTCGGATGATGGGTTATTGGGTATTGGTGGGAGCTAGGATGATGCGTGAATGGGGCTTGTTGTGAGTTAGGATGATAGGTGAATGGGTATTCGTGTGAGTTAGGATGGTGGGTGCTTGTGTCTTGGTGTGAGTTAGGATGATGAGTGAATGGAGCTTGTTGTGAGTTAGTATGATGGGTGAATGCGGCTTGGTGTGAGTTAGGATGATGGGTGAATGGGTCTTGGTGTGAGTTAGGATGGTGGGTGAATGGGTCTTGGTGTGAGTTAGGATTATGGGTGAATCGGTCTTTGTGTGAGTTACGATGATATGTGAATTTGTCCTTTTGTGAGTTAGGATGATGAGTGAATGGGTCTTTGTGTTAGATAGGATGACGGGTGAATGGTCTTGCTGTGAGTTAGGATGATGGGTGAATGGGCTTGGTGTGAGTTTGGATGATGGGTGAATAGGTATCGGTGTGAGTTAGAATGATGGGTGAATAAATCTTGGTGTGACTTAGGATGACGAGTGAATGGGGCTTGGTGTTAGTTAGGATGATGGGTGAATGAGTCTTGGTGTGAGTAAGAATGGTGAGTGAATGGGTCTTGGTGTCAGTTAGCATGATCGGTGAATGGTTCTTGGTGTGAGTTCGGATGATGTGCGAATTGGTCGTTGTGTGAGTTAGGATGATGTGTGAATGGACTTGGTGTGAGCTAGAATGATGGGTGAATGGACTTGGTGTGAGTTAGGATGATGGGTGAATGGACTTGGTGTGAGTTAGAATGATGGGTTAATGGCTATCGGTGTGAGTTAGGATGATGGGTGAATGGCTCTTGGTGTGAGTTAGGATGATGGTTGAATGGCTATCCGTGTGAGTTAGGATGATGGTTGAATGGGTCTTGGTGTGAGTTAGGATGCTGGTTGAATGGGTCTTGGTGTGAGTTAGGATGATGGGAGAATGATCTTTGTGTGAGTGAGGATAATGGGTCAATGTCTATCGTTGTGAGTTAGGATGACGGTTGAATGGGTATTGGTGTGAATTCGGATGATGGTTGAATGGGTCTTGGTGTGAGTTAGGATGATGGGAGTATGATCTTTGTGTGAGTTAGGATGATGGGTGAATGGCTATCGGTGTGAGTTAGGATGATGGTTGAATGGGTCTTGGTGAGTGTTGGGTTGATGGTTGAATGGGTCTTGGTGTGAGTTGGGATGATGGGTGAATCGGTCTTGGTGTGAGTTAGGATGATATGTGAATGGGGCTTGGTGTTAGTTAGGATGATGGGTGAATGAGTCTTGGTGTGAGTTAGAATGGCAGGTGAATGGGGCTTGGTGTGAGTTAGGTTGATGGGTGAATAGGCCTTGGTGTGAGTTAGGATGATGGGTGAATGGTTCTTTGTGTGAGTTAGGATGACGGTAGAATGGGCTTGTTGTGAGTTATGATGATGGGTTAATGGCTATCGGTGTAAGTTTGGATGATGGGTGAATGGGCTTGTTGTGAGTTAGGATGATTGGTTAATGGCTATCGGTATGAGTTAGGATGATGGTTGAATGGGTCTTGGTGTGAGTTAGGATGATGAGTGAATGGATCTTGGTGTGAGTTAGGTTGATGGGTGAATGGAGCTGGTGTGAGTTAGGATGATGTTTGAATGGCTATCGGTGTTAGTTAGGATGATTATTGAATGGGGCTTTGTGTTACTTAAGGTGATGGCTGAATGAGGCTGTGTGTGAGTTAGGATGATGAGTGAGTGGGGCTTGGTGAGATTTAGGTTGATGGGTGAATGGTGAATGGGGCTTGGTGTGAGTTACGATGCGGGCATTAGAGTTTTGGATGAGATCAAGCTCACAGAATATGCAAGGTGTGAGTCCGGCCTGGAGACCATTGGATAGTCGATTCTTGAGGTAAAAAAGGCAAGTATGAGAGTATCAGCAGCAGATGAGCTGCGGTAGGGACGGAGCCGGGCGATGTTACATCGTTGGAAATTGCCGGTCTTTTTGATGGAGCGGATATGTCAAATAGGAGGCCAAGGTTTTTAACATTCTAATTTAATCCTCAGACAGACGCCAGTGAGAGGGAACCTGTTGGTAGGTCGGGAACGGATTTTGTCCTGGGTACCGTGGACAATGTCCCTAAAATTGCGGTCGGCAGCGTAGCTACGGAGTACGCCACCGATCTACAAGAAGAATACAAACTTATCCTGTGCGAGGCCCAGAATGGAGACTGGTTCCTCGGCGCTGCAGAGCTCTGCACAGCCTATGACATCACGAAGGCCAGGAGTGCAGCATACCGCCTCTACGTGTGGGAGGACACGCCCACAAAAGCTGACAAATCTTAGCCACTACCACAGATTCTTCACTCAGTGTATTCCATTGCAAAAACCTCTATGTCAAAAATTCTGAAAATTTTCAATTAAACTGGGGTTTGGACTTATTTCATTTATCAGCATTTTGATTTTTTCCCTCCAAACTCCCAATTTATTAGTCCCCATGTATACAACGACCTGCTTTGATACTCAGTTAATGTCTGACAATGTTAAATTTCTCCGACAAGTAATTATGCTGAACTTCAGAAAGACCCTGTGACATTGTCTCGTGTAATATAAACAGAGACAGGGTCTAGTGTAATATAAACAGAGACCCTGTCTCGTGTAATATAAACAGAGACATGACCTAGTGTAAAATAAACAGAGACAGGGTCTAGTGTAATATAAACAGAGACAGGGTCTAGTGTAATATAAACAGAGACAGGGTCGAGTGTAATATAAACAGAGACCGGGTCGAGTGTAATATAAACAGAGACAGGGTCCAGTGTAATATAAACAGAGACAGGGTCGAGTGCAATATAAACAGAGACAGGGTCTAGTGTAATATAAACTGAGACAGGGTCTAGTGTAATATAAACAGAGACAGGGTCTAGTGTAATATAAACAGAGACAGGGTCTAGTGTAATATAAACAGAGACAGTGTCTAGTGTAATATAAGCAGAGACAGGGTCTAGTGTAATATCAGCAGAGACAGGGTCTAGTGTAATATAAACAGAGACAGGGTCTAGTGATATATAAATAGAGACGGTCTAGTGTAATATAAACAGAGACAGCGTCTAGTGTAATATAAACAGAGACAGGGTCAAGTGAAATATAAGCAGAGACAGGATCCAGTGTAATATAAACAGAGACAGGGTCTAGTCTAATATAAACAGAGACGGTCTAGTGTAATATAAACAGAGACAGGGTCTAGTGTAATATAAACAGAGTCAGGGTCTAGTGTGATATAAACAGACGCAGAATCTAGTGTAATTTAAAGACATACACAATTTGTACTCTGTCAATTAATCCGCTCACACTTCATGTCCCTGCTCTCAGATTGAATGGTTCACGTTTTATTTTCTATCCAATCTTTCACAAAAAATTCTGATCGTTGAAAGATTTCACATTCCATTTGTGCAATGCCTGTTTAATTGTATTTTTGTAATGTTAGTAGTACTGGACTGAAATGGTTAACTTGGTCTGTTTGTTTAAGGACTGTAATTAATTTCGGTTCCCAGGGAATCTGCTCGTCTCTCTGGAGTTTTTACTCTAATATAAATAAGATGCACCTTTGAATTCTCTGTTCCATTGATTCAGTGGGAGCGGTGCCCCGAGCACTGATCAGTTCATCCTCCCGCCAAAAGTGGAATCATGTTTGAGGATTTCCCACTAACTCTTCGGGTGCTGTGGGCAATCTGGGACGTGAAAAAGATTTACTACCCCATCATCGCTGCCATTGGTGTTCCCAGTAAGTCCAACTATTAGCATCGTGAAGCATGTTTAACTGTCTAACTGTTGTTCTGTGGTAATCATTATCTTCCACAGTCTCGGATCACTGATGTCCCTGGTAAGTTCAACTATTAACTCCGTGCACCATTTTTAACTGTGTTACTGTTTCTCTGTGACTCCCATTTCCTGCCACAGTCTCAGGTCAGTGATGTTCATAGAATCATAGAAACTTACAGTACAGAAGGAGGCCATTCGGCCCCTCGCACCTGTCCCTGGCTCTGTGAAAGAGCAGTCGTTCTTAGTCCCACATTCCCGCATGTTACCGGTAACTCTGTAAGTTCTTCATCCTCAAGTTCCTGTCCAACTCTCTTTTAAAACTATTGTTGGAATAACTTCCACCACCTATTCAGTTAGAGCGTTCCCGATCCCGACATGTTCCTGGGAAGTAACTGTTGGTTCAGTGTTGTTGTTTATGATGAAGGGACATGAAAGCTTAGAGCGCCTGAAAGATCTGCCGCTGTTACATATTTCAATCCAGGTTCCCACCCACTGATCTGAAATCAGTTAACTCCTCTTTTAAACAGTGAGCCAAGAAATGCTACATGGAAGCGTTAAGGGTTTTCCACTTCATCGCCGACAGTAATGTCTACTCTTCTCTGCAGGTAGTAATTCTCTAGACCATGTTTGTTTGATTGTTACTGTGGTTGTGATTTAGATAACTTCCCCGCTGTTGGTTGTGCTCCGTGTATCCCTCTTGGTGTGCGGTATTGGAAGGTGTCTGTCTTGATGTGTTTGTTACACAGTCGCCTGTTCACTGGTCTGACACTGCGGCCTCACTCCTGCCATCTGTTTAACAATGTTTGAGAGTTTACTGTACTTTGATCCTTTAACACCAGCAATGTTACTCTTGGTCCCAGCCTGATGCCGGAACTGTGCATTTCCATTAGATCAGAAATGTGTTTTCAGTAAGATTTTATATTCCGTATTCTGCGTACAGTTCAATAGGTAGAGCAGTAGCGATCTGACAGAGAGTCCAGAAATGCACAGAAACGTTTGAGAAAACCCGCCAGCTCCACTCCTCTTGAACCCATGAGCTCCACTTCACTGTCTGACTTTCCACCATCGCCCACTCCGCACTCCTCCCATTGGTTGAGGATGTTTAAGACAGGATTACAAGTGTAATCCACCCTTTTATTTTTCCCGCCCCCCCTTTCTCTTTTTTTTTCTCCTAGAAGCTGGCAGCTGTCCTTCATTCTGCCATTACATTTCACACTTCTTTCAGCCTTAACCTGTCACATTAACACCACCTCTTGCCTTGAATATCTCTTAATGTCTCTTAATGTCTCTTAATCTCTCCTCTTGTTCTTTCATCCCCTCCCCCTTTTCCCAGCTTTATCCTTGCTTTAAATCTATTTGATTTCCTGCTGTCTCCAGTTCTGATGAAATGTCTTCGACCTGAAACTTTAACTCTGTTTCTCTCTCCACGGATGCTGCCTCGCCTGCTGAGTTTTCCCAGCTGTTATTGCAAGTGTAATGTTTGTTCCAGTAATATAGTTAATTAATCGTATTTCCACTAACTTAATATTAATCATTACTCTGACACATCAGTGCAAAACCAATGCGGGCGTTGCACAGTTCAGGGAGACTCTCAGTGAGGCGCAACCTGACTTTGGATAATTACCTATGTCCTTTCTATCATCAATTGTTAGGTTGTAATTCAGTCTAAGAAAGTATATTGGTAAAGTATTGGGAAATGGGCGTTAAAATTAATTGCAATATATATATGAACTGAAAGTATTCATTTTAAATTAAAATAAAGCATTAGATTTACACAGCGTTTTATGCAATCTGTGAGAAAAATAATACGTGTTAGACATTTACACACATGAAGTAGAGAGAACTTGAAGCAAAATCAGTCGCAATTTTTCACAAAGCAGCTGGTAAATACTTTGGTTGATGTTGTCTGGTGCGGGAATCTTGGCATTGACACCGAGAGCTCCATGTTCTTCTTGAAATAGTCCCAACATTAACATCCCATGAATGAGAAGAGCTGGTCGAGGCGATCTCAGATCACACTCTCCCCGGAAGGAGGGCGCCTATGATCAGTATTTAACTGGAGTGTTAACCCGCTCAAGGCCAGGAGTGGGGCTTGAACCCATGAGCTTCTCACTCAACACGAGCCGAACTGACTCTGAATGAATCCAATGACTGAGTTTTTAATACAATTATTTGTAATCCTGATTTATGTTTAATATAATATTGGGCCAAAACTTCGGCACTTGCCGGGTGAGTACGCACTGTGTACTCACCTGCAAGGCTTCCTGAAGTGCCGGTTTCCTGCATGCACTAAGCATGCGCGGGAAACCGGCACTTCCGGTATGGCGATGGGGGCGGTACCTAGGTGAACCGCGTGCGCACGACAGGCTATGCGCACGCAGCGCACTTAGGTTTTTTTTCAGGTTTCAATGCGAGGGTAAGTATGGAAGAATTTACACATGAAAAAAGGAGGCGTTAGACCCCCTTTTAACAAGGTAAGTAGTTAATTAAGTATAATGCTAAATTTTTTTCAACAGGTTTATCTTTTTTAGAGACTTCAAAGAAAGGTAAGTTTATTTTTATAACTTTTAAAAAGAATTTAAATTTTTTCCAAAATTTAAATTTTTGTTTAAAGTGGCTAATTTATTTAACTATAGTTATCTTATTAATGTGATTTAAAAAAAAAATATTTGAGGTTTGGGGGCAATTCGTATTCATATATTTGACAGGTCTCCTGTCAAATCTATGGATGAAAGATAGTCTGCTGCCATTGGCTCTCCATGGCCCACGTGATCCCAGAGGTCGCATCGCACTAACTGCGTTCTGGGACACGCACACACTGCGCGCCAGCACCAGGGAGAGGCCCAGGACCCGAAGTTCCTGTGGGCCCGAAACACAACGGCAGGCGCGGTAGGTAAGATCGCGCATGATCCTTACCCCCGCGGCAAGCCTCCGAGTCAAATTTCTGGGCCATTTTCATTCTTCTCTCTCCACTTTCTCCGTTCAAAGCGCAGGTCTAACATCGTCACCTAAGACCTACACATCCTCCGCTCTGCTTCATTCTGCTACTGCTCACCCGCAGTCCCGCTGGAGGAGACCGCCTCATTCATCTCGCTCCTTGTTCATCTCCACATTCTAGTGTCCCTGGAACTCCCTGATAATGTAATGTCTTCCCACCTACTGCGTGTGTGTTTTTCTTTGTTTTACCTCCCTCTTTTCTCTCCCCCTTTGCTGAAAGCGCTGAACTTTTGGACCATGGGCTACGAGGGTACAAACGCCTTCACCGAGAGAACCTAGACAGGGTCCATAGTAGGTCTCAGAACCCCGCGAATGCTGTTCTCATCTCACTGCCACACCTGTGAATCTTCCAGTAGCTGTTGGTGGCCAGTGATCAGAAGGAACATCCCTGCCCCATTCCCCCAACCCCGATCCTACAGCACTGTGACACATGTAGCATTGAACGGCCAATTCCTCACAGGCTTCCGTCCGAACCTGGGAACTGTGGGTAATTTTTGCATCCAACTTCAACAAGGTGTTGTTATCGAACAGATCCACCAGTAATCTCCCATCACAGGAATGGTTTTTCTTATACTTTTCTGCAGATCCTTTTATTTATTGTGTTTAATTTTATACTGTTCAGTTATTTATTTCATATTTTATTTCTGCTTTTATTGTGAACCCTGTCTCCAGCAGAAAGCCCTGTCACAGGTAAAATAATCAGTCTCTATACCTGGATGAAGTAGCAAAGCTTCTAATTTCAGACCGAACTCCACCGGGTTGCTGCTTCTGTTGGAGCCTGATGTATAATTTCTGTTTTATAACCTTCATTACAGTTAACTTAGTGACGATTGTGATCCTGTCTCGGGGAAGGTGCGGTCTCTCCAAATGTGTCACCCGTTACCTGGTGTCCATGGCAGCGGCGGATCTACTGGTCATTATCATTGACGTGATACTAAGACAGATTCCCGTCGCTTACGCTGCACAATTCCTCTTTGTACGGAACATTAAAGTGTGTAACATCCACGCCATCCTGCTGTACGCAGTCACAGACTGTTCTGTCTGGTTCACAGTCACTTTCACCTTTGATCGATTTGTGGCAATTTGTTGCCAGAAGCTGAAAATAAAATATTGCACCGAGAAAACGGCGGCTGTGGTTCTCGGAACAGTGAGTGTGCTGTTCTGTGTAAAGAACACTTTCTGGTACTTTATGTACACAAGTCAATATTTACTTGTTAACATTCCCTGGTTTTGTTATGTAACAGATAGGGTTTTGTTTTCACCCGTCTGGGGAGCATTAGAAAACCTTCATTACATTTTAACCCCATTTATTCCATTTGTTCTGATTCTGCTGCTCAATGCTTTAACCGTCAGACACATTTTATTGTCGAGCAGAGCCCGCAGGAGACTCCGGGCCCACAGCAGTGGGGAGAGTCCCAGTGACCCAGAGATGGAGAAGCGAAAGAAATCCATCATTTTACTGTTTGCTATATCCGGGAATTTTATCCTGTTATGGGTGATGTTTTTGGTGAATTCCATATACTTGCGAATTTGTACAATGCATAGTAACGCATCCATTGGCACTTCGGATATCCTACAAGAAATTGGATTCATGCTTCAACTGTTGAGTTCTTGCATAAACACCTGTATTTATGCCGTGACCCAGACTAAATTCAGAGAGGAGTTGAAGAATGTGGTGAAATTTCCCATCACTCTAATTGTTAAAATAATGTAACACAACGAGAAGAAATGAAAACTGTCCGCCTGGCACCTGCAATACTAAACATAATTTATGAAGTATCCCTGAAACACTTCCTAATTCAGTATTATTTTAAAGCACAATCTCGGTTGACACTCCAGTGCAGTACTCATGCAGAGCTGCAGTACTGGGGTAGTGCGGCACTGTCGGACGGGCAGTACTGAGGGAGCGCTGCACTGTCGGATAGGCAGTACTGAGGGAGCACTGCACTGTTGGATAGGCAGTACTGACGGAACGCTGCTCTGTCGGATGGGCAGTACTGAGGGAGCACTGCACTGTCGGATAGGCAGTACTGAGGGAGCGCTGCTCTGTCGGAGAGGCCTTAGAACATAAAAACATAAGAGATAGGAGCAGGTCATTTGGCCCTTCGAGCCTGCTCCATCATTCAATGAGATCATGGCTGATCTACTACCTCATCTCCACTTTCCTGCACTATCCCCATATCCCTTGATACCCTTAATATTCAAAAAACTATCGCTCTCTGTCTTGAATATACTCAACGACTGAGCCTCCACAGCCCTGTGGAGTGAGAATTCCAAAGATTCACCACCCTCTGAGTGAAGACATTTCTGCTCATTCAGTCCTAAATGGTCGACCCCTTATTCTGAGACTGTGACCCCAGGTTCTGGACTGCAGAACAACGGAAACATCCTCCCTGCATCTACCCTGTCAATCCCTGTAAGCATTGTGTATGTTTCAATGATATCATCTCTCATTCTTCTAAACTCTAGAGAATATAGGCCTGGTCTACTCAATCTATCCTCATAGGACAATCCCCCCATCCCAGGAATCAGTCTGGTGAACCTTCGTTGCACTCCCTCTATGGCAAGTATATCCTTCCTTAGGCAAGGAGCTCAAACTGTACACAATACTCCAGGTGTGGTCTCACCCGGGCCCTATATAATTGCTGTAAGACGTCTTTACTCTTATACTCAAATCCTCTTGTAATAAAGGCCAACATACCATTTGTTTTCCTAATTGCTTGTTGTACCTGTATGTTAACTTTCAGTGATTCGTGTACAAGGACACCCGGGTCCCTCTGAACACCATTTCCGAATTACTCAAAATTTTTAAAATAAACTGCTTTTCTAATTTTCCGACCAAAGTGGATAACTGCACATGTCTCCACATTATATTCCATGTGTCATGTTCTTGCCCACTCACTTAGCCTGTCTAAATCCCCTTGAAGCATCCTTGCATCCTCCTCACAATTTATATTCCCATCCAGCTTTGTATCATCAGCAAACTTGGATATATTACATTTGGTCCCCTCATCCAAATCATTGATGTAGATTGTGAATAGCTGAGGCCCAAGCACTGATCCTTGCGGTACCCCACTGGTTACAGCCTGCCAACCCGAAAATTGCCCGTTTATTCCTGCTCTCTGTTTTCTGTCCGTTAACCGATCCTCAATCCATGCTAGTATATTACCCCCAATCCCATGAGCCCTAATTTTGTTTAATAACCTCTTGTGTGGCATCGTATCGGATGTATTCTGAAAATCCAAATACACCACATCCACTGGTTATCCCTTATCTATTCTGCTAGTTACAACCTCAATAAACTCTAACAGATTTTTCAAATACGATTTCCCTTTCATAAATCCGTGTTGACTCTGCCCAATCCTATTATTATTTTCTAAGTGCCCTGTTACCCGTCCTTAATAATAGAATCTAGCATTTTCCCTACTATTGATGTCCGGCTAACTGGTCTGTCGTTCCCCGTTTTCTCTCTCCCTCCTTTCTTAAATAGTCCGTTTACATTTGCTGCCTATCAATCCGCGGGTACCGTTCTAGAATCTATGAAATTTTGGAAAATGACAACCAATGCATCCACTATCTCTATAGCCAACACTTTCAAAACCCTAGGATGTAGGCCATCAGATCCAGGAGCTTTTTCGGCTTTTAGTCTCATGAATTTCTCCAGTACTACTTTTTTACTAATAATAATATCTTTCAGTTCCTCCTGCTCGCTGGGCCCTTGGTTGTTCATTATTTGCCGGAAAGCCTTTTGCGTCTTCTTCCATGAAGACTGACACAAAATATGTGTTTACCTTCCCTGCCTCTTCCATATTCCCCATGATAATTTCTAGTCTTACAAAGGGAGCGCTGCACCGTCGGAGGGGCAATACTAAGGGAGTGCTGCACAGTCGGAGGGGCAGTACTGAAGGAGCGTTGCACTGTCGGTGGGGCAGTACTGAGTGAGCACTGCACTGTTGGAAGGGCAGTACTGAGTGAGCAATGCACTGTCGGAGGGGCAGTACTGAGGGAGTGCTACACTGTCGGAGGGGCAGTACTGAGGGAGTGCTGCACTGTCGGAGGGGCAGTACTGAGTGATCTCTGCACTGTCGGAGGGGCAGTACTGAGTGATCTCCGCACTGTCGGAGGGGCAGTACTGAGGGAGCACTGCACAGTCGGAGGGGCAGTACTGAGTGAGCACTGCACTGTCAGAGGGTCAGTAATGAGGGAGCGCTGCTCTCTCAGAGGGGCAGTACTGAGGGAGTGAGGCACTGTCGGAGGGGCAGTACTGAGGGAACGCAGAACTGTCAGAGGGACAATACTAATGGAGTGCTGCACAGTCGGAGGGGCAGTACTGAAGGAGCGTTGCACTGTCGGTGGGGCAGTACTGAGGGAGCACTGCACTGTCGGAGGGGCAGTACTGAGTGAGCACTGGACTGTCGGAGGGGCAGTACTGAGGGAGTGCTGAACTGTCGGAGGGTTAGTAATGAGGGAGCGCTGCTCTGTCGGAGGAGCAGTACTGAGGGAGTGCTGCACTGTCGGATGGTCAGTAATGAGGGAGCGCTACTCTGTCGGAGGGGCAGTACTGAGCGATTGCTGCACTGTCGGAGGGGCAGTACTGAAGGAGCGTTGCACGGTCAGTGGTGGAGTACTGAGGGAGCACTGCACTGTCAGAGGGTCAGTACTGAGGGAGCGCTGCTTTGTCGGAGGGGCAGTACTCCGGAGCGCTGCGCAGTAGGAGGCGCAGCACTGAGATAGCACTGAACTTTTGGATTGTCAGTACTGAGGGAGTGCTGAACTTTCGAAGGAGCAGTACTGAGGGAGCGCTGCACTTTCGTGTGGGCAATACTAAGGGTGTGCTGCACTGTCGGAGAGGCAGTATTGAGGGAGTGCTGCATTGTTTGAGGGGCAGTACTGAGGGTGCGCTGCATTGTCAGATGTGCAGTACTGAGGGAGCGCTGCAATGTCAGAGGTGACGTCTTTCAGATGACATGTCAAAACGAGGTCCCGTCTGCTCTCTCAGGTGGACTGAGAGGATCCCATGTCACTATTTCGACGAAGCGCAAGGGAAATCTCTCCGTTGTCCTGGGGCCAATATTTATCCCTCAACCAACATCAACAAAAAGACAGATTATCTGGTCATTATCACATTGCTGTTTGTGGGAGCTTGCTGCCGCGTTTCCCTCATTACAACAAAATATAGTTAATTGACTGCAAAGCGCTTCGGGACAACCAGTGGTCCTGAAAATACATAAATGCATGTCTTTCTTTTCAAATCTTTTTGCAACATTTTATACTTTGTGCAGCAACTTGTTATAAAGTGAGCAGCTGCACAGGTTTTGCACTAAACAGTTTACCAACATTTTAAAATGTTAATAAAACAAGACAAACATAAAACCTTCCCATCAATCGATAAGGCCATCTACTTGTGCTTTCTTCGTGCTTATTTTGATGACGCTCCATCTACACGAACTGTGCCCATAAAACGACACAGAGAAAGATCCTGAGATCCCGTTTACAGGAAGCACCCAGCTGACCATTTACCGTCTGCTGGGATCCGTGGGCGTTGCCCTGTGTGGATGTCATTAGTTCAATAGGTGGAGCAATGCGGGCCGCTAACAATAGGCTGGGATCCGTGGTCGTTGCACTGTGTGGATTCCATTAGTTCAATAGGTGGGGCAATGCGGGCCGCTAACAATAGGCTGGGATCCGCGGTCGTTGCCCTGTGTGGATGCCATCAGTTCAATAGTCGGAGCAATCCGGACCGCTAACAATAGGCTGGGATCCGTGGTCGTTGCACTGTGTGGATTCCATTAGTTCAATAGGTGGAGCAATGCGAGCCGCTAACTATAGGCTGGGATCCGTGGTCGTTGCCCTGTGTGGATGTCATTAGTTCAATAGGCGGAGCAATGCGGGCCGCTAACAATAGGCTGGGATCCGTGGTCGTTGCCCTGTGTGGATTCCATTAGTTCAATAGGTGGAGAAATGCGGGCTGCTAACAATAGGCTGGGTTCCGTGGTCGTTGCTCTGAGTGGATTCCATTAGCTCAATAGGTGGAACAATGCGGGCCGCTAACAATAGGCTGGGATCCCTGGTCGTTGCCCTGTGTGGATGCCATTAGTTCAATAGGTGGAGAAATGCGGGCCGCTAACAATAGGCTGGGATCCGTGGTCGTTGCCCTGTGTGGATTCCATTAGTTCAAAAAGTGGAGCAATGCGGGCCGCTATCAATAGGGGCAAACAATGCTGTGCAATGGATTCATTTGTCAATCAATGTTGGCTTCATGTCATTGGTGGTGGACGGGTAACATTTTTAGAAACGCAAACACATCCTATCAATAAAACCTTACTCTGGGTTATTAGGTTTTATGTCAGACTTTTCTGTCAACTTTTAAGGGTTATAAAAGCCTAGGTCCAGATTATAATTAATTAGAATTGATTACCAGATTTAATATAAGCAAAATATGGTCATTGGAATAATAAGGAGACTAAAGATAGACAAATCTTCAGTTCCTGATGGTTTGCACCACAGGGTATTAATAGAAGTATTTGAGGAAATTGTAGACGTTCTCGCATGTTATTCCAAAACTCTCTTGACTCAGGAAGTGCCCCATGGATTGGAAAATTGCCCATTGTCACTCCATTAGTTAAGAAGGGTAGCAGAGACAAAATCGGAAATGGTAGGCCTATTAGTCTAAGGTCTGTTGTGGAGAAGTTATTAGAATCTGTTATTAGGGATGGAGTGATTGAGCACTTAGACAAATATAAACTGGTCAGAGAGAGCCGCCGTGGATTTACCGGGCAAGGCATTTCGAACGTACCAAGTTGATTTTGATTAAGATGGAACTAACGTGGCAGATAATGGAGTGTCTTAGGAGGTTATTTATGTGGCATTTCAGAAGGCATTGGATCAGGTTCCATATAAGGGACTGTGAACAAAAATGAGAGTGCATGGAATTGGAGGCAACCTATTGACATGGGCAGGGAATTGGTTCAGAGGTAGGAGACAGAGAGTAGGGATACTGCGTATGTTGACAGATTGGCAGGATGTGGCTAGTGGTGCCCCAAGAGATCAGTACTGGGGCTTTTCACTCTACTCCTAAATGACTGAGATGAAAGAATAGAGAGCCGCATATCCAAGGTTGTTGAAGACACCAAGTTAGGTGGCACAGTAAATAGTGTAGGTGGGAGCAGCAAGTTGCAAAGGGACATTGAGAGATAAGGTGATTGGGCAAAACTGTGTCAGCTGGAGTTCAATGTGGGGAAGTGTGAGGTCATCCACTTTGGCCCTCAGAAAGATAGATCGGAGTATATTATAAAATGTGAGAAGCTGGGAACTGTGGATGAACAGAGAGATTTAGGTGTCCAAATACAGAAAGCACTAAAGGCTCGCAGTCGGGTACAAAAATAATTAAAATATTAATGGAATGACGGCCTTGATATCTAAGGGGCTGTAATTGAAAGGGGTGGAAGTTCTGTTCCAGCTGTACAGAGCCCTGGTCAGACCGCATCTGCAGCACTGCAGTCAGCTCTGGGCACCTAACCTTAGGACGGGAACAATGGTCTTGGAGGGGGAGCAGAGCAGATTCAACAGAATGGTACCTGGGCTAAAAGGGTTAAATTATGAGGACAGGTTGCACAGACTAGGCTTATATTCCCTTTAGTATAGAAAATTAAGGGGTTATCTAATTAAGATATTAAAGGTGATTAAAGGAATTGATAGGGTGGATGGGTCCAGCGATTGGTCTCGGGCGGTGACGCAGAACGGGCGGTCTGGGATCGGCCGCCCGTTATACGCAGCGCCTGATATTCAGCTCCATTGACTGAAATTACAGCAAATATCAGGCGCTGCATATAACGGGCGGCTGATCCGATCCGATCCCGTTCCTTTCTCCTGGTGACTCCTGGAAGGTGTCCAATAAGGTAGAGGAGCACAGCACTCACTCTTTTTAAGAGAAGTCCTCAGAGAATTTCCAGAATCAATGTTGATAGAGTGTTGGTGAAGTCTTGACGAAGTTTCCTAGAAAGTCTCCCGATGTGTTTCAAAAGTCCTCTTCAAAGCTCCAGCAGCAAGTGGACAGTAAAAGGCGATGTCCCTTTAAACAGCGCTCCAAATCTTCAGCAACTACTCGTTTACTCCCAATCAGCTGGTCGCTGTTAGGAGAGAGCGTCAGCTCCAGCGCCGGCCACCAGAATGCCGTGCAGCCTCATTAATGAGCGCCGGCAGGCAAGTTAATTGGCAATTAGCTGCTTAATGGCCCTCCGGCGGCCGTTCATAGCGCAAGCTTCAACTCCTTGACCAAAATGGCGTCTTGCGCTAAACGCGGGCTAAACCGGTGTTCCAGCTTAAGACCCCAGTCTGGCCACCTTGGAGTCTCTTTAGCTCCTAAAGTATCCTGGGAAAATCGTCCCCCCTCCCCCCCCCCCGCCACCATACCCCTTCTTATGATTTTTTGAATAGGTCACGATGCAGTTCCGCCCTTCCGACGGGGGTGGCACTGTAGCGCCCCAGTTTTGCGTTTCCTGACACTGGAGCTCTTAATTTAGAGAGATTCCGCTGCTCCAACCAGCTTCATGTCTCTGACTCCCAAACTGTAGAAAATGTTGCTACTTGGCCTCGACTCCCTATGTGCTGCACATATAAAATCACAGTGCTATCTATAAAAACGAGAGAGTATGTCACTTCAAAATGGGACCTGGACAACATCTATCCACCCTGGTCCGATTAACCTCGTCCTCTAACCCTGCTTTACCCGAAGACCACACCTGGTCTTAACTCCCCTATCTAACACTACAGGAGGTTAACTGTTATTCCCTACAACCAATACTTCCCAAGCACTTATTAAGTCTCATTTTCCAGTCCTCCGTTGATTTTGCCTGTCTGATAACGTGTGCTGTGCAAACTCGCATCCGTTCTGGGAAAACGCTATAAACTGGCTGTACCTGGAATCCTAACATGATGCCCCGTAGTTCTAGATTCCCCTACTAGAGAGAAGAGTTATGTTATGTTATCTGTGACTTCCTTAATTAGTCTACCATTTCTATCAAACCGACACACATTCTCATTTCCACACATTTTAGTAAAAATTAATGCGGTCTCTCCGCTCAGGCCATTTATCCGTCTTATCACGCTGGTGATTTATCGCTGGACTTTCTCCAAGGTGAGTATCTCCGTGCTAAGATTTGTGCCCCACACTGAAAACAACATGATCTAATAATAGCAATATTGTATGTAATCACATGTAAGTGTTTCATAGCAATCAGCAAGTACAAGAAAAATATACGCAGCAGTCACACTGAACCTGACCCGGAAACACAGTATCGGACCAAGTAGATGCAGCTTTACACGGCTTCTAACGCGTGTTGTTCCTTCCCTGGGAGTGTTTGATAACATGAGAACAAACCAAATAGGAGCAGGAGTAGGACATACGGCCCCTCGAGCCTGCTCCGCCATTCAATAAGGTCATGGCTGATCTTCATCCTAAAAACGACTTTCCCGCCCGATCCCCATATCGTTTGATTCCCTTTGAGTCCAAAAATCTATGGATCTCATCCTTGAATAAACTCAACAACTCAACATCCACAGCCCACTGGGCTAAAGAATTCAGAATATTGACAATCCTCTGAGTGCAGAAATTTCTCCTCCTCTCAGTCTTAAATGGTCGACCCCTTATCCTGAGGGTATGTCCCTTGTTCTAGACATTCCAGCCAGGGGAAACAACCTCTCAGCATCTACCCTGTCAATCCCCCTCAGAATGTTCAATGAGATCACCTCTTATTGTTCTAAATTCCAGAAAGAACAGGTCCAATCTACTCAATGTCTCCTCATAGGAAAATCCTCTCATTCCAGCAATCAATCTAGTTAAGTTTCATTGCACCCCCTATAAAGCAAATATATCGTTCTTTACATACGGAGACCAACACTGTACACAGTACTCCAGGTGTGGTCTCACCAAAGCCCTGTACAATTGCAGCAGACTTCCTTACTGTTGTACAGGGTCAAGGATGTCACTGAGCAGCTGCAGGACATTCTGAAGGGGGAGGGTGAACTGCCAGAGGTCGTGGTCCATATCGGAACCAACGACATAAGGAGAAAGAGGGACGAGGTCCTTCAAGCAGAATATAGGGAGCTAGTAAATAAATTACAAAGCAGGACCTCAAAGGTAATAACCTCAGGATTACTCCCAGTGCCACGTGCTAGCGAGAGCAGAAATAGGAGAATAGAGCAGATGAATGCGTGGCTGGAGAGATGGTGTAGGAGGGAGGGATTTAAATTCCTGAGGCATTGGGACCGATTCTGGGGAATGTGGGGCCTGTACAAGCTGGAAAGGTTACACCTCGGCAGAAACGGGTCCAACGTCCTCGCAGGGGGATTTGCTAGTGCTGTTGGGAAGGATTTAAACTCGTTTATCAGGGGGCTGGGAGCCTAAGTGTGGGCCCATAACGGAGAGAAACAAAGCTGGAAGTGCAAGTTAGAAAAGTAGTCAGCAACACTAGTAGGGAGCAGAAACAAAGGCCAACAGTAAAGAGGGTCAAATTGCTGAAAAATATTAAACAGACAAAGTTGAAGGCACTTTAGCTAAATGCACGTAGTGTAGCTTCCAAAAGCTCTGATAATAATTTGTCTGTGACTACACAAACCACTCTGGGTACAGGGATATTGTGTATCAGTAAAACAGGTTTATTAAGCTTAAAAATCCAGTACAAATAAGTTAATACTTAACAAGGAGATAGTCACAGTCTTGTTCATTTGAGCCTCGGCGTTCCTTCCGAGTGACTGTGGCGCGGTCTCTTTCTTCTCTTGCTGTTTTCTTTCGATTGAAGCTCGCTTCGCTGGTTTATTGCTGTGTTCTGTCAACTGAAGCATCTTCAACTCTGGTTCGTGCTGCCTTCAGTGTTCAAAATCCGTATCTTTATACACCTTTTTTCCCTCTTCCTACGTGACTGCAAACAGCTATCCGACACCTGGTACTTGTTTTATGACCTTGTTGATCCCACTCGGACTGCCTTGTGCATATCAAAGGGTCCTTTTAACTTTAGATATTCTCGTTCCAAAAGCCATTTCCCAAGATGTTGTCCAAACAATCTTTCCATTTTATACTGTTATCACTGAGGGGTGCTTATCTTATCTCTCTCTCTTCCAACTCTTATCTCTTTTCTATCACATTACTGAATACCACCTCCCTGATAGTCTCCATAAACATAGCATTACATTCCATTCCTAAAGTAATTGAAAACAGAGCGAGTTTCAGTCAGGTTGGCACATTTCCCATCCTGCTTCTCTCAGCCATTCGCCATTTTATACAGGCTTTTAGGCTTTTTACATACAATTTCACATATTATAGTTATACAAAAATGTTTTACCAAATCATACAAATGCACCCTATCCTACAGTAGCATTCGCAACAAGGTGGATGAATTAATTGCACGAATAGAATTAAATGGGTATGATGTAATTGCCATTACAGAGACATGGTTGCAGGGTAACCAAAGCTGGGAACTGAATGTTCCAGGGTACTCAACAGTTAGGAAGGACAGACAAAAAGGAAAAAAAGGGGGGCGTAGCGCTGTTAATAAGGAAAGAGATCCGTACGGTAGAGATACAAGATCTTGGCTTGGCAGATCGTGATGTAGAACTGGAATCAGTTTGGGTGGAGCTAAGAAACAGCAAAGGGCGGAAAACATTGGTGGGAGTTGTGTATAGGCCACCAAACAGTAATGGTGATATAGGGCATAGTATCAATCAAGAGATTAGAAGTGCATGTAACAAGGGGAATACGTTAATCATGGGGGACTTTAATCTACATATTGACTGGGAAAATGAAATTAACACTAATGGTGTGGAGGACGATTTCTTGGAATGCATGCGAGATGGTTTCCTGGATCAGTATGTGGAGCAACCAACCAGGCTATTCTGGATCTGGTACTGTGTAATGAGAAAGTGCTAATCAATAATCTTGTGGTAAAGGGGCCTTCAGGGACAAGTGACCATAATAGGATTGGATTTGTCATTAAGTTTGAGAGTGATGAAGTCCAATCTGAAACTAAGGTTTTCAATCTAAACTACAGAGGAAACTACAGGTTATGAGGGACAAGTTGGCCATGGTAGATTGGGAGACTACACTAAAAGGTATGAAGGTGGACATACAATGGCTAACATTCAAGGAAATAATGCATAATTTGCAACAAACATATATTCCTCTAGGGCATAAAAACGCAAAAGGAAAAGTGATCCAACCATGGCTAACAAAAGAAATTAAAGCTCGTATTAAGTCAAAGGAGGAAGCTTATAAAGTTGCCAGAAAAAGCGGTCAGCCTGAGGATTGGGATCTTTTTAGAAATCAGTAAAGTGGGACCAAGAAATCGATAAAGAAAGGGAAAATGGAATATGAGCACAAACTAGCAAAAAATATAAATGCGCATTGTAAAAGCTTCTATAGGTACGTGAAAAGGAAAAGACTGGCGAAGGTAAATGTAGGTCCTTTACAGTCAGACACGGGAGAATTTATAATGGGGAATGAGGAAATGGGTGAGAAATTAAATAAATACTTTGTTTCTGTCTTCACGGACGAAGACACAAACAAACTCCCAGAAATACGAGACAACCAAGGGTGTGACGAGAATGAGGAACTTAAAGAAATTATTATTTGTAAAAAAGCAGTACTAGCAAACTTAATGGGACTAAAAGTCGATAAATCCCAAGGACCGGATGACCTACATCCTAGGTTTTTGAACGAGGTGGCCATTGGAATAGTGGACGCATTGGTTGTCATCTTCCAAAATTCTATAGATTCTGGAACGGTTCCTGCAGATTGGAGGATAGCATATGTAACCACGCTTTTTATGAAAGGAGGGAGAGAGAAAACGGGGAACGACAGACCTATTGGCCTCACATCAGTAATTGGGAAAATGCTGGAATCTACTTTATAAAGGATGCAATAACTGGACACTTAGAAACTAATAGTAAGATTGGGCAGAATCAACATGGATGTATGAAAGGGAAATCCTGTTTGACAAACCTATTGAAGTTCTTTGAGGATGTAACTAGTGGAGTAGACAAAGGGGAAACGGTAGATGTGCTGTATCTGGATTTTCAGAAGGCCTTCGATAAGGTCCCACACAAGAGGTTGGTGAACAAAATTAGTGCAAATGGAATTGGGTGTAAAATACTTGCATGGATTGATAATTGGTTAACAGACAGAAAACGAAGAGTAGGGATAAACGAGTCTTTTTCAGGATGGCAGGCTGTGACTAGCGGGATACCACAAGGATCGGTGCTTGGGCCCCAGCTATTCACAATGTATATCAATGATTTGGATGAGGGGACTTAATGTAGCATTTCCAAATTTGCTGATGATACAAAGCTAGGTGGCAGTGTCCGTTGCGAAGAGGATGTGAAGAGGCTTCAAGGGGATCTCGACAGGCTCAGTGAGTGGGCAAGAACATGGCAGATGGAATATAATGTGGATAAATGTGAAGTTATCCACTTTGGTAGAAAAAACAGAAAGGCAGAGTATTTCCTAAATGGTGAAAGATTGGGGACTTCAGATGCTCAATTGGACCTGGGTGTCCTTATACATGAGTCACTGAAAGGTGCAGCAAGTTATTAGGAAGGCAAATGGTATGCTGGCCTTCATTACAAGAGGATTTGAGAACAGGAGCAAAGAAGTCTTACTCCAATTATATAGGGCCTTGGTGAGACCACACCTGGAGTACTGTGTACAATTTTGGTCTCCTTACCTAAGGAAGGATATACTTGCCATAGAGGGAGTGTAACGAAGGTTCACGAGATTGATTCCTGGGATGGCAGGACTGTCGTATGAGAAGAGATTGATTAAACTAGGCCTGTATTCTCTTAAATTCAGAAGAATGAGAGCGGATCTCATTGAAGCATACAAAATTATTATAGGCTTGATAGGATGGATGCTGGGAGAATGTTTCCATTGGTTGGGGAGTCTAGAACCAGGGGCCACAGCCTCAAGATAAAGGGTAGGCCATTCAGGACTGAGATGAGAAGACCTTTCTACACACAGGGGGTGGTAAGTCTTTGGAACTATCTACCCCAGAGGGCTGTGGAGGCGCAGTCATTGGGTATATTCAAAACAGAATTCGATAGATTTCTGACTAGTAAGGGCATCAAGGGATATGGCGATAGGGCCGGTGAATGGAGTTGAGGCAGAAGGTCAGCCATGATCTCATTGAATGGCGGAGTAGGCTCGAAGGGCCGACTGGCCTACCCCTGCTCCTATTTCTTATGTTCTTATGTACTCCAAGCCCCCTTGCAATAAATGGCAACATAACATTTGCCTTCCTAATTGCTTGCTGTACCTGCATGTTAACTTTCTCTGTTTCGTGAACAAGGGCTGCCATATCCCTCTGAACACCAACATTTAATAGTTTCTCACTAGTTGAAAAATATTTTGTTTTTAGATTCTTCCTACCAAAGAGGATTGGTTAAAGGACAGAAAACAAAGAGTAGGAGTAAACTGGTAATTTTCAGGTTGAAAGGCTGTTACTGGCGGAAAGCTACATGTATTAGTGCTGGGCACTCAGCTAGTTACAATCTAAATTAATGACTTAGTTGAAGGGATTATCTACCCTGCTAATTATATCTTCAGCAGGAAAGAATACATTTTTCAAACACGATTTCCCTTTCATGAAGCCATGTTGACTCTGCCCAATGGATTGCAGCATCTTCCCGATGACTGATGTCAGGCTAACTGGCCTGTAGTTCCCTGTTTTCTCTCTCCCTCCCTTCTGGAGTAGCGGTGTTATATTTTCCATCATTCAATCCACTGGGACAGTTCTTGAATCTAGGGAATTTTGGAAAACTGCTACCAATGCATCCATTGGGGGGAAAAAAATCAGTTGGTTGTGCCTCCCGTTAGCGCCTTAAGAGGGCGCTAATGAGGCGCAAAGCAACTGGCGCCCAGGCGCGGTGATGTTTCTGCCGCTCGCGAAATTAACTAGTCATTTTGCGGCGGCGCTAAACAGTACAGCCACGATCTCCTGCGCTGGCAGCTCGTGACGTCAGTCGAGTGCGCAATGCCCCGGTAGCGCCCCATAGTGGATATTGAGGGGCGCCTCCTGCCTTACCGCCTGCCGCTAGCAAAGACAGGTTGAGGGGAGCGTTTTGCAGTCAGGAAGGGACTGGGGGAGCGCTATTTAAAGGCGACCGCTCCCTGCCTTTTTTTGTTGGCGACATTTTTGAACCACGCATTCTGAGAGAGAGAGAGAGAGACTTCTGGAGAGATTCAACGCTGTGTGAAGGAGTTTTAGGTACTGAGCAGCACTTTGCAGGTTCATTTTGATTTGCCCTTCCTTGTTTCGATTTAGAAGAGACTGTTGGGGCTGCACTCTGAGCTCTTTCCCTGGGCCTCTCCATTGTTATTTCCAGCAGATTTGATGTACAGGTCTCTCCAGGCCGAGATTCAAGGCTGCAATGAGCAGGATGTGGATGGAAAGCAAGATTAACCCTCCTCTTTAAGAACTGGCTGGGACAATTGTGTCTGTGTTCCATTGCTGTCTGACATCACATGAGCTTCGCCAGCGCTCTGAGTTAGCGCCTCGCTCCTCGGCCTTTGCGCCTGAAGATAGATGTGTAGCGCCTGATTTAGCACTCCAATCACCTCCAGGGGCGATAAAAGTCAAGTTTGCAGTCGGAGGCGATAATTAGCACCAGGCGATAATCTTTGCGCCCGGCCGATAATTGCGCCCCAAATGGGGCGATACTGAATTTTCCCCAATTATCTCTGCAGTCACCTCTTTGAGGTCCCGAGGATGTGGGCCATCAGGTGCAGGGGATTTGTTGGATTTTAGTCCCATTAATTTATCCAGTAATTTTTCTTTACTAATATTAATTACTTTAAGTTCCTCACTCTCATTAGACGATTGGCTCCTCCCTATTTCTGGTATTTTTTTGTGTCTGTTACTTTGAAGACAGATCCAAAATATTTCTTAACGTCTTTGCCATTTCCTGATTCCTCATTATAAGTTCTACAATATCAGCCTCTAAGGGACCCACGTTTACTTTCGCTACTCTCTTCCTTTTTATATACTTGTACAAGCTCTTACAATCTGTTTCTATTTTCTCCCTCTTTATCAATGTTTTGGTCATCCTTTGCTGGTTTTTGAAACTCTCCCAATCCTCAGGCTTACTACTCTTCTTGGCAACGTTATAAGCCTCTATTAATCGAATAATAGTCTTATCCTCATGAGTTAGTCACGGATGGATCACGTTTCCCGTGATGTTTTTATATCTCAATGAAATGTATATTCGTTGAGAATTATGAAATATTCAATTCAATTCAATTAAATGTTCACCTTTGCTTATCTACCGTCATACCTTTTAACCTGTTTTCCCTATCTACTTCAGTTAATTCGTCACTTATACCTTTGTAATTGGTTTTATTTAAGTTTAAGACTTTTGTTTCAGACTTGAAACTACGTCACTCTTGAATTCAACGTGAAATTCTATTATGTTATGGTCACTCTTCCCCAGTGGACACCTTACTATGAGATTATTAATTACCCCTGTTTCATTACAAAAGACAAGATCTAAAATAACCTCTTCCCTGGTTGGTTCCATGACGTATTGTTCTCGGACATTCTCTCGAGTGCATTACATGAACTGCTCTTCAAAACTACCTTTGCCAATTTGATTTGTCCAGTTTATATGAAGATTAATGTTCCCCACGATTATTGCATTACGTTTGTTAGAAGCTTCTCGTATTTCTTGATGAATACTCTGTCCAACAGTATAGCTACTGTTCGGGGGGCCTACAAACTACTCCCACCAATGTTTTCTGCCCCTTGTTACTTCTTTTTTCCACCCATACTGATTCTACTTCCTGGTCTTCTGAGCCAAGATCCTTCCACATTACTGTCCTTATGTCATCCTTTATTATCAGTGCTACCCGCCCTCATTTTCCATTGTGTCTGTCTTTTTGGAACGTCAAGTTCCCTGGAATATTATTTTCCAACGTTGGTTAACCTGCAATCATGTCTTTGTAATGGCTATTATATCAAACCCATTTATCACTATTTGTGTCATTAATTCCTCTGTCTTGTTACGAATGCCTGGTGCATTCAGATAAAGCATTTTAATATTAACCTTTTGCCTTTTTCCCCTGATTTGACCGTATTCACTGATGCACTATTACTGTTAAACTCTCTGCCCTTCGTGTCACAATCTGCTTGTCTTTATCTTTATCCAAATCGCTACACTGCTCTATGGGCTTAAATTTTCTCTTTAGATTTTGTACGTTTCCCCTCACCTGAATCCTGCCCCTTTTAGTTTAAAGCCCTATCTGCAGCCTCAGTTATTCAATTCGCCGGCACATTGGTCACTGCCCGGTTTCAGTGGAGACTGTCCCAATGGAACAGCCCCCTCTTTCCCCAGTACTGGTGCGAGTGCCCAATGAATCGAAAACCCTTGCGTCCCATACCACTCTTTGAGCCACGCATTTAAACCTCTAATCTGTTTCACCCTATGCCAATTTGCGCGTGACTCAGGTAACAATCCAGAGATTACTACCTTTAAGGTTGTGCTTTTTAATTTGGATCCTAGCTCCTCAAACTTCCTCAGCAGAATCTCATTCCTTGTTCTACGTATGTCGTTGGATCCTACGTGGAACACGACAACTGGATCATCCCTCTCCCGCTTCAAGTGCTTCTCCAGCCACGTGCTTAACCCTGGCAGGCAACACAACCTCGGAACTCCAGATCGCGGCTGCAGAGAACAGTATCTATCCCCTGACTATTCTGTCCCTCACCAGTACCACATTCTTTTTCACTCCCCACATTTGAACGCCCTCATGTACCACGGTGCAATGGTCCGTTTGCTCATTCACTCTGCAGATTGTCGTTCATCCACACTGGCCGCAAGAGCCTCGCACTTGTTGGAAAGGGACAAAGGTCGAGGCTCTTCCAGCATTGCACCTAGAGTCCCCTTACCTGCCTGAGTCGCAGTCACACCCTCCTATCTACGACCAGACCTGACACTTCCTCACAATTCTTTGTATCATCTCTGAGTTTGTGGAAAGTTACCCCGATGCCTTCTTGCAGATCATTGATAAAGATTGTGAAGGGCAAGAGTCCCATCACTGCTCCTTGCGTAACTTCATCAGTTACAGGTCTACACACAGAACCACTGCCATTAATAATTATCTTCTCTCTACAATAATGCAGCCGGTTCCTTAGTAAGCCCAAAATCCACCTGCTAAACCCACAGGAGTCAACCTCATTGAGCAGCAATCCATGAGTCACCTTGTCAAGGGCATTTTGGAACTCAAGATACAGAAGGGTAACCGGGCAACCTGCATCCAACAACCCAGTAACTTCCTCCAAAGTTCAAACAAGTTAGTGAGACCAAAACTTTAACTGAAACCTTGTTGAGATTCTCTAATAACTCGTTCTCTGTCAAGGTGGCCTTACAGTGTTTCACTGACGATGCGTTTAACTGAAGTGAAACAGAGGAGCCTGTAATTTCCCGGTTCTCACATTTCCTTTATTAAGTCTTGGAACCACAGGGGCTGTCACCAGTCCACGGAACAATTCCAGTCCCAGCGAATAGTTCACGATATGAGCACAGGGCCCGCAGAGCACACTCCCCATTTCTTTGAGCGCCCTCTGTTGCTCATGTTAGGCCCAGCTGCCTGGGCAGTTTTGAGATCCTTCCAGACAGTTCTAAATCCGGATAAACTTTGTCAATTTCAACTTTAGCTTTATCGCAGCCGTTACTACCACAGCGATCCACTAAAGAATTGAACAATACTGAATGTAGCAGGGATGAATTAGACCAGTCAAACTCGATGTAACCGTCCAGAACTGGTCCTATCCAAACTGAATGTATCTGTGCTGAACTGGACCTGTCCACACTGAATGTAATTGTGTTGAACTGGACCTGTCCACACTGAATGTAATTGTGTTGAACTGGATCTGTCCACACTGAATGTAACTGTGTTGAACTGGACCTATCCACACTGAATGTAACTGTGCTGAACTGGACCTGTCCACACTGAACGCAACTGTGCTAAACTGGACCTGTCCACACTGTATGTAACTGTGCTGAACTGGACTTGTCCACACTGAATGTAACTTCGCTGAACTGAACCTGTCCACACTGAAAGTAACTGTGCTGAACTGGAACTGTCCACACTGAAAGTAACTGTGCTGAACTGGATCTGTCCACACTAAATGTTGCCGGGATGAATTAGATCAGTCCACACTGAATGCAACTGTGCTAAACTGGTCCTGTCCACACTGAATGTAACTGTGCTGAGCTTGACCTGTGCACACTGAATGTAACTGTGCTGAACTGGACCTCTCCACACTGAATGTAACTGTGCTGAACTGGACCTGACCACACTGAATGTAACTGTGGTGAACTGGACCTGTCCACACTGAATACACAGACAGTTGGTTAAAGTGGGTGTACTCTCTCAGACGGATTTGAAGACAGCTGCACGTGACCCGTGCTGACCCGGACTGGAGCTAGATAATGACCAGGAGCGAGAACTTTGCCGGGATTTTCGGCTGCAGGAGCTGAGTTTTTCTGGTCAATGATAGTTTGTGCTGAGACATCATAACTCAGAATTAAGGAGTTTAAACCCGCGAAATCCTCCTGTACAAGGCTCACTCTCAGACAGGCAATCACTTATTCACCGTTTTATTATATTTTATGAAGAAATGTAACCGGGATCATACTGTACTAAATACATTCCATGCTATCAAAACATAAACACCATCCTGGCAGAGGCTGCACTAATCTGCTTGTTTCAATTAGTGTAATTAATATGAAACATCAAGGCATCTGATTATCTCCCTGGAGACTGACAACAGGTATAAATGTGACAATCTGTGAGTGTGGTGCAGAGCGCGCTCAGAGCTTCTGAGAGAAATGCACGGGATACCAAAAGGTCTGGTGTTTGCCCTTTACTATCCCGTCATTGCAGCTATCGGCGTTCCAGGTAAAGTAATGGAGTTAGTTACTAGTTATGGGTATCATTTGTTAACGGTATCACTGCACCTATTATAAGTGTGTCCATATATTTCCTATTTTGTTATTGGTATTTCACTGTGAATGGTATTATCACACTATTATAACTGTGTGCATATATTTCCTATTGTGTTATCGCTATTTCACTGTGAGTGGTATTACCAAACTATTATAACAGTGTACATATATTGCCTGTTGTGTTATTAGAATTTCACTGTGAGGGGTATTTTCACAATATTGTAACTGTGTACATATATTTACTTGTATTTCTTTCAATTTAGTATACTGCATCCGCTGTTCACAATGTTATTGGGGAAACCAAACACAGATTGGGTGATCGCTTTGCTGAACACCAGCGTTAAGCCAATAAATGTGGTCCTGAGCTTCCGGTCGCTTGTCATTTTAATTCTCCATCTCTCTCCCACTCTGACCTCTCTGTCCTTCGCCTCCTACCCTGTTATTGACACTGTTACTGTGGGTTAATTATCACACTGTTATCACTGTGTACAGGGAGTCCTATTGTGTTATTGACACTGTCACTGTGGGTGAATTATCACACTTTTATCACTGTGTACACGTAGTTCTACTGTGTGACTGACACTGTCACTGTGGGTGAATTATCACACTTTTATCACTGTGTACATGTAATTCTATTGTGTTACTGACACTGTCACTGTGGGTGAATTATCACACTTTTATCACTGTGTACATGTATTTCTACTGTGTTATTGACACTGTCACTCTATGTGAATTATCACACTGTTATCACTGTGTAAAGCGATTTCTATTGTGTTACTGACACTGTCACTGTGGGTGAATTATCACACTGTTATCACTCTGTACATGGAGTTCTATTGTGTTATTTACACTGTTACTGTGGGTGAATTGTCACACTGTTATCACTGTGTACATGGGGTTCTATTGTGTTACTGACACTGTCACTGTGGGTGAATTATCACACTGTTATCACTGTGTACATGGGGTTCTATTGTGTTACTGACACTGTTACTGTGGGTGAATTATCACACTGTTATCACTGTGTACATGGAGTTCTACTGTGTTATTGACACTGTTACTGTGGGTGAATTCTCACAATGTTATCACTGTGTACATGGAGTCCTATTGTGTTACTGACACTGTCACTGTGGGTGAATTATCACACTGTTATGACTGTGCATATGGAGTTCTATTTTATATCTTGTGTTGCAGTGTGAACCGCATCTCTCTGTTTAATCGGTGTAGATACTGTATTACTGCTCCTTCGACCTGCCAATGTCTCGGCAAGTTCTCGCTCTCGTTCTTTTCTCCACATTGAGTGAGGACGCATAACTGATGTTATCTCTCGTTTCTGAGTCCCAAAGTTGTAATTTCAATGTCCGGTCTATGACTAAGCCCATAGTTTATCCTGACAGCGCAGTACAGTGCTGAGGGAGCGCTGCATTGTGGGATGGGCCGTTCTCCTATGGAACGGAAGTTCACCAACCAGAAACTCTGACTCTGTTTCTCTTCACAGACGCTGCCTGAGCTGTGAGTATTTCCGGCATTGTCTGCTCTCTCTTTCTCTCTCAATCACTTATTCACTGACTGTCTGTCTGTCTCTTTTACAGCTAATTTGGCAGTGATTGTGATCCTGTCCCGAGGAAGGTGCGGTCTCTCCAGATGTATCACTTACTACCTGGTGTCCATGGCGGTGACGGATCTCCTGGTCATTATCACGGCTGTGATATTAAATCGGTATTTATTTCCCTTTCAGTTTCATGTCCTACACTCCGGTCTGTAGTCTCAATCTTGCGCTCATTTATGGAGTCTGAGAGAGTTCTGTCTGGGTAACGGTCGCTTTCACCTTCGATCGATTTGTAGCCATCTGTTGCCAGAAGCTGAAAACAAAATATTGCACCGAAAAAAACGGCATCAGTGGTTCTAGGAACGGTCTGTGCACTCAGCTGTGTCAGAAACATCCCCTGGTACTTTATGTATGAGACTTTTTTTATAATTAACGATAACGATGTACTTTGGCTCTGCAGCTTAAAAGCAATATTTTATACCTCACCAGCATGGGTCGTATTTGACTGGATTCACCACATTTTAAGCCCGTGTCTCCCGTTCATTCTAATTTTGCTGCTCAATGCTCTGACCGTCAGACACATTCTAGCGGGCAGTAGAGCCCGCAGGAGACTCCGGGCCCACAGCAATTGGGAGGATCAGAGTGTCCCAGAGATGGAGAGCCAGAGAAAGTCCATCGTTTTACTCTTCTGTATCTCGGGCAGTATCCTGCTGTTATGGTTGCTGTTTCTTATAACTTTCCTCTTTGTCCGGATTGCGAGCGTTACTTACTTCTCCGGTTACAGTTTCAAGAAATCAAATTTTATTCTGGAGGAAAGCGGATTTATGCTTCAGCTTTTGAGTTCCTGCGTCAACCCGTTTATTTATGCAGGGACCCGTTGTAAATTCAGAGAGGAGTTAAAGAATGGGGTGAAATATCCACTGAGTCTAATTGTTAAATTATTTAAATGATGAAAATAGTAAAGTATATCATGAAGTGTTACCTTATATTCCATGCTGTGCTCTTCTTGTCCGTGTCAGACGCGGCCTCCCCTCCCAGATACACTCACTCTAAGATCCTTACCCAATGTGAATTTAAGAATGTATGAGGAACACTGCATCAGCGCACAATTCAGTGTTGTAACCTGTTCTCAGTTAGTTTCCAGTTCTCTTGTCGATGCAGACTCAGGCCTGGTACATTCCCACAAGCACCGAGGGCCCTGGAGTATCTATACATTCATGTGGAGTCCGACCTCTGATCGGTGATTGGATATCAAGTTTAACTGTTTAATGAAGGGACCCAATATCCCTCCTGGGAATGGTTTGGATTTTGAGGGTCGGATACGCACTGAAATGGGAGCACGCGCTGTCCCCACGCATTGTTCTCCGCTCACTGGGCACCGCCCCACAGCCGCACTCCTGTGTCCATAAACACAGGAACAGAGGAATTGCTGGAGGATAAAGACAAACGACCATCCAGGTCACTTTCTGCTCTTTTCAATGGTCAATTGGGACGTCATCCGCAGTGTAATTAAACAAAAGAAAATTAATCTAACCAACATGCCCCCCTTTGTAAAAGGGCACAAACAATAATCACCAAAATCATACAAACAGAAAACTTTGCAAATTAAATGAGAATATTATCTTCACTATCTTTCATACACTCAAGTTTAGTTCGCTTTTTACCATCCTGGTAGTCCCCCGATACAATCATAATGGAGTTGTTGCCTAGTCACAGAAATCAATCTCTATCGAATAGTCTACGACAGACCCAGACATGAGCTGAGGAAAACCCCAGTGGTGGAGAGCTTTCAGAACCATCGGACCACAGTCACCTGTTCCTCCCGAGCACGCTGCACTTACCACATGTCATGTCTCTAATTACTCACATACTGTGTCCCCAATTGTTATACTAGGAATTAAATCTCTCTAATTTGCATTTGAGTGAATTGACACTAACTGCTTCCACCGTCTACCTAGGGAGCCTGTCCATAGATTGACCACTCACTCACTGAAATACTGTTTCAGCAGATTGGGTTTGAATTGACCCCCTTCAAGTGCAGGGCGTGTCCTCTGGTTCTACTGTCCGGACAACGTGAAATAACTTGTCGTGCTCGACATTATCTGGTCCCATTACAATCCTAAAAACAGCAATCATATCACCTCTCGACATTCTCTTTTCCAGTGAGAACTTGCTCAATTTACAGAATCGCTCCTCACAATCCAATCCCTCCATCCTGCAGTAATTCTGGTCACACTCTTCCGTGTCCGTTCAATAGCTGCAATACCCTGTGGTGCCCAGAGCTGTGCACAGTAGTCTGAGCCCGGTTACACCAATGATTTATAAAGTGGGGCAGGATTGCCTCGCTATCTCGGCTCAATATTGACCTTTTAATACAGCCCAACGTCTGATTTGCTTTACTCATTGTTGCGATAGCTTCAATTTATTGTCAATAAGACCCCCAGATCTCTTTCAGTTTCTATGTTAATTAAGTTCTTTTCATTTAAGTGAGAGTAAAATGCCATGTAATAGCCTTGTTAGCAAAATTCAAGCCCGTGGGAATAAAGAGGCGGCCTCTCCCAACTGCCGGCGCGCAGTGCGTGCGTGTCCCAGGTTAATCCCGGGGATGAGGGGATGGACATAGGAGTAGAGGTTGGGTAGATTGGGACTCTACTCATTGGAGTTCAGAAGAATGAGAGGCGATCTTATTGTAACATGTAAGATTGTGAAGGGGTTGGATCGGGTGGATGCGGTGAGGATGTTCCCGATGATGGGTGAAACTAGAACTAGGGGGCATAGTCTTAGAATAAGGGGCTGCTCTTTCAAAACTGAGATGAGAAGGAACTACTTCACTCAGAGGGTGGTAGGTCCATGGAATATGCTGCCCCAAAAAGCTGTAGAAGCTACATCATTACATAAATTTAAAACAGAAATAGACAGTTTCTCAGAAGTAAAGGGAATTAAGGGTTACGGGGAGCGGGCAGGAATTTGGACATGAGTCTAGGTTCGGATCGGTCATGGCCCTGTGGGTAACGTAGTGGGCCCAGGGGCCGTGTAGCCTGATCCTGCTCCTATTTCGTGTGTCCAATTCTGTTAGGTTCAGGAGATGGTTCTGTGATAGTAGATTGGCGGTTAGGATCAGATCAGCCATGATCTTATTGAATGGCAGAGCAGGCTCGAGGGGCCAATTGGCCTACTCCTGCTCCTATTTCTTATGTTCTTATGTTCTTATGGTAGTGCGATGCGTCCCCTGGGATCACGTGGGCCATGGTGAGCCAATGGCAGCAGACCATTTTTCATTCATAGATTTGACAGGAAGACCTGTAAAATCTGTGAATTGAAATCGGCGCCAAAAGAACAGCTAAACTTGAAATAAATTTAAAAAAAAATCACATTTATAAAATAACTATAGTTAAATAAATTAACCACTTCAAACAAAAATTGTAATTTTTGAAAAAATTAAAATACTTTTTAAAATTGATAAAAATAAACTTACTTTTCTTTAAAGTATCTAAAAAAGATAAACTTGTTGAAATTTTTTTAAATTATACTTAATTAACCAGTTACCTTGTTGAAAACGGCTCCTGTGCCTCTTTTTTATAAGCACAGGTTCTTCACTCCTTACCCTCCAGTGGAAACCTGAAAAAAAATCTAAGTTTGCTGCGTGCGCACAGCCTTTACGGCGCACGCGGTTCACCGAGGAACCACCCCCTTCACCAGACCGGAAGTTCCGGTTTCCCGCGCATGCTCAGTGCATGCAGGAAACCGGCACTTCGGGACGTCTTACGGGTGAGTACGCACTGTGTACTCACTCTGAAGGGCCGAATTTGTGTCCCAAAGAGTACAAAAACAAGGAAGTTATGAAAACTTTATCAATGAGTGGTCAGGCCTTTCAATGCCAAGGTTGAACCTGACCCATTACCATTTGCTTCACGTGAAGTTTGTCCAGAATATTAAACAGTCCTGGTTATGATTAATAACAGCGGAATCTAACCCCTGCAGTCACATGTAAACTCGCTGGTGTGTCACAAATTGGCATGATGACTAAATCACTCTCCACCCACGGAACATTTCAATGGTTTCTGTCCCTTGTGAAGATACTAGTGTTCGAGCTATGGGAGGACTGGTTCAATCCTTTCCCACACACGGATAAGGTGAAGGGACTCACTGGTGTGAGTTTCAAGCTGGGACTGATACTTGATTCCCTGCCCACAATCCCCACATTTCCCTGGTTTCTCTGTGGTGCCCGTGTCTTTGTGTCTCCCCAGGTTGGACGATCGGCTGAAGCCTCGTGCTCACACAGAGCACGTGGACGGTTTCTCCCCGCTGTGAATAGTACGATGCTTTTTTCTGGCTCTGTAACTGGTTAAAGCTCGTCCCCAATCAATACACTGGAACACATTCACTTGAGTGTGTGTGACTCGGTGATTTTTGCAGTACCAATGATGATCCCCTCCATCTCCTCCCCTGAAGGTGCTGACTCTGGCTGGGTTCAGTTCTACACTCACTGGTTCCCCTCCCTCTCCTCCTCTGAAGGTGCTGACTCTGGCTGGGTTCAGCTCTACACTCACTGGTGCTCCTCCCTCTCCGGCCGTGGAGGTGCTGACTCTGGCTGGGTTCAGTTTTACATTCACTGGTTCCGCTCCCTCTCCTCCCCTGAAGGTGCTGTTTCTGGCTGGGTTCAGTTCTACACTCATTGGTTCCCCTCCCTCTCCTACGCTGAAGGTGCTGACACTGGCTGGGTTCATTCTACACTCACTGGTTCTCCTCCCTCTCCTCCCCTGAAGGTACTGTTTCTGGCTGGGTTCAGTTCTACACTCACTGGTTCCCCTCCCCTGAAGTTGCTGACGCTGGCAGTGTTCAGTTCTACACTTACTGGTTCCCCTCCCTCTACTTCCTTGAAGGTGCTGACTCTAGCTGGGTTCAGTTCTACAATCATTGGTTCCCGTCCATCTCCTCCACTGAAGGTGCTGACTCTGGCTGGGTTCAGTTCTACACTCACTGGTTCCCCTCCCTCTCCTCCCCTGAAGGTGTTGACTCCGGCTGGGTTAATATCCACATTCACAAAATAAAACTTCATGGCTAGAGTGAAAACAGTGTGATAATTCTGACAAGAAAGAGATTAGAAGCAGGTAGAATGCTACTCCAGCGCTTGGTGTCATTTATAACCGTCACAAACACTCAGCACCCCGTGCGAGAGACTGTTGGGTAAAGCCCTGAATAAAATAACATATGTACATTTTGGAATTCTTCAAGTACTGGACCAGTTACTAATTCTACTTGGATCCACCTAATCTGCAGTAAACTCTGGTAATTCCGTGTGTAAATATCTGGTAAGACTGCAAGATTATATGATCTGACAGGAGAGGCTCCAGTCTAGTTGCAGTGGGGCTGTGGATGTTACAGAAATCCCCAACCAGCCCTGCAGTGGAAATATAGGGAAATTATCTGGGCTTGGGTATGTGGGGCACAAGATCAAAATCTCCAGATGAGTCCAAAATAGGGACCCTGGCCAACTGTGAAGAGGACTGTAAGTGACTTCAGTGTGAATACACAGGTTAGTAAATGGGGCAGGGAGATGTCAGCTGAAATTTAATGCAGAGAATTATGAGGTGATGCATTTTGGGAGGAAGAAAAAAGTAGAAAATCTACATTAAATGGTAAAAATTTAAAAGGAGTAGAGGAACAGAACAGTAAAGAGGTGTAAGATTCTAGCTGATGCCTTGTTTTATTCATTAGCAGGTTCGAGAGTCTCGTGTCAGCAACTTTAATACCTTATTAGAAATATAAGATGAGCAGATTCTCTGTCCTCTACCGTACCTTACATTGATCCATCAATCAGAGTAAACTTGCAAGTCCCGCGTATCCACAGTAACTTACACGAGGTGAGCCCGCTGGATGGAACCTCGGGCACCCTGAGCTTGATCTCCGGTGTCTCCAGTCCCGACTGCCCCCTTACATCAGGATCCCATCACTTTTATACCCTGTAGTGATCCATCTCTGGCACCTGACTCCTCTTTGTCTTCTCTGCTGGGTTTTGGCAGGAAGCGAGGGAAAGACAGCTGGAACTTCTCTAATCTGTGATTTACAAGGACACTTTCCCTGGTTCCCAGCAGTTACTTTTCTCCAGTAATTTTCTCATTATCCCTAAACTACCCTGCCTGCTGTTAATGATGTTATTTCTTAAGGTTTCCTAATTATAGCTATAAAGATGACACATTATAATCTAACGTATTCTATTACTCACTCCGGTTTAAGCTTATATTGTGGTTAATAGCAGACAAACCCTGTTCTTTCCCCTGATCAGATGAGAGTTTCCACCGAGTGGATTCAATGGAATGGAATGTTTAATCAGTGTTGCCATGGCGACCTGTCCACAGTGAAGCGTCTGTTTGAGTTTCTAACTCAGTCTAAACTTTTCTCTCCCATAACAAACATTATACCAGAAATTTAATGGCAGTGTATTTTAGCCATGTTCTGTCAATATCTCTAAAATCTACAAGGGATTCAGATACACAAACCTTTAAAAGTGGTAGGACAAGTTGAGAATTATGTGACTAAAGCAGACGGGATCTTTGGCTTTATAAGTGGAGGTATAGAGTACGAAAGCAAGGAAGTTATCCTAAACATTAATAAATCACTGGTTAGACCTCAGCTGGATTATTGTGTTCAGTTCTGGGCACCACACTTTAGGAAGGATGTCAATGACTTGGAGACGGTGCAGAGAGGATTTACTCGAATGGTACAAGGATGAGTGACTTCAGTTACATAGAGAGACGCAGAAAGCTAGGGTTGTTGTCCTTAGATCAAAGCATGTTAAGTGGAAATTTAATAGAGGTATACACATCGTAAATGGGTTTCATAGTGTAAATAACTGGGGCATTATGTGCAACGAGAGTCTGATTGAAACACTCTCGAGTCAGGTACAGCACGCTTTAGATACAGGGACAAGCTCCCTCTACACTGTCCCATCAAACACTCCCAGGGCAGGTACAGCACGCGTTAGATACAGAGTACAGCTCCCTCTACACTGTCCCATCAAACACTCCCAGGACAGGTACAGCACGGGTTAGATACAGAGTAAAGCTCCCTCTACACTGTCCCACCAAACACTCCCAGGGCAGGTACAGCACGGGTTAGATACAGAGTAAAGCTCCCTCTACACTGTCCCATCAAACACTCCCAGGGCAGGTACAGCACGAGTTAGATACAGAGTAAAGCTCCCTCTACATTGCCCATTTATCAGTCCCAGGGCAGGTACAGCACACGTTCGATACAGAGTTAAGCTCCCTCGACACAGCCCATCAAACACTCACAGGGCAGGTACAGCACGGGTTAGATACAGAGTAAAGCTCCCTCGACACAGCCCATCAAACACTCACAGGGCAGGTACAGCACGGGTTAGATACAGAGTAAAGCTCCCTCTACACTGTCCCACCAAACACTCCCAGGGCAGGTACAGCACGGGTTAGATACAGAGTAAAGCTCCCTCTACACTGTCCCATCAAACACTCCCAGGGCAGGTACAGCACGAGTTAGATACAGAGTAAAGCTCCCTCTACAATGTCCCATCAAACACTCCCAGTGCAGGTACAGCATGGGTTAGATACAGATTAAAGCTCCCTCTACACAGCACATCAAACACTCACAGGGCATAAGAACATAAGAACATAAGAACATAAGAACATAAGAAATAGGAGCAGGTGTAGACCAATCGGCCCCTCGAGCCTGCTCCGCCATTCAATGAGATCATGGCTGATCTGATCCAACCTCAACTCTAAAGAACAAAAGAAGTAGGAGCAGGACCAGGCCACTCGGCCCCTGGGCCCGCTCCGCCACCCACAGGGCCTTGACCGATCCGAACTCAAACTCATGTCCAATTTCCAGCCCGCTCCCCGTAACCCCTGATTCCCTTTACTTCTAGGAAACGGTCTATTTCTGTTTTAAATTTATTTAATGAAGTAGCTTCCACAGCTTCCTGGGGTAGCATATTCCACAGACCCACTACCCTCTGAGTGAAAAAGTTTCTCCTCATCTCAGTTTTGAAAGAGGAGCCCCTTATTCTAAGATTTTGTCCCCTAGTTCTAGTTTCACCCATCATTGGGAACATCCTCACCGCGTCCACCCGATCAAGCCCCTTCACAATCTTATATGTTTCAATAAGATCGCCTCTCATTCTTCTGAACTCCAATGAGTAGAGTCCCAATCTACTCAACCACTCCTCGTTTGTCCACCCCCTCATCCCCGGAATTAACCGAGTGAACCTTCTTTGTACTGCCTCGAGAGCAAGTATGTCTTTTCTTAAGTATGGACACCAAAACTGTATGCAGTACTCCAGGTACAGCACTGTTCAGATACAGAGTAAAGCTCATTTCCCTGTACACCGACTCACTTCCTGCCACTGTCTGAGGCTGAACCAGTAAGTTTGCAACCTCGGCGTTCTATTAGACCCTGTTCTGAGCATTCGGTCACCTCGATAACCCGGGTCTGTCAGCGGAGAGAAAGCCCCGCAGCTGCCGCCGTGGTCCCGGGGGCTGTTATTCGGCCGCATCCCGTGTTTATAAAATCTGCCTCGTGTTTTTATTACCCCACTGCGCCCCGTTCTCTTCTACCTGTCCCGCTCCCGCCTTGTCTTTTCCTTCTGCTGTCTTCCTCCAGAGAGCAGCCGGTGGCCGACACTGCGCATCCTCAGGACAGACACTGTCCAGGAACAAGCGTCTTTTGCGCCAGCGCACTATTTTAGATCGGGCGTATTCTATAGCACGGAGCATTCGGCGTAAGCAGAAGCGCCATTGAGTTTCTGAAGAATTCAGTGATAATCTGTTTTTCAATTTATCTACAGCCTGTAATTCAAATAATAAATTGGGTCTAAGCTCCCCATCCCGTCTAGAGTGCCTCTCCTAACCTTGGTATCCTAAAGCAAAACCCATAAACTCAACACGCTAAACCCAACCCCTGACCCCCAAACTGTAACCGTACCCCCGAAACCCCACCCCAAACACTAACACCCTAACCATAACACCCTAACCCCAACCCCTAACCCCAAACTGTAACCCAAACCCTGTAACCCCACCCCTAACTCTAACATCCTAACCACAACACCAGAACCCCTACCCTAAACTAAACCCTAACCGTAAACCACAAACTAATCCCTAACCTGCTATTGTCTCAATAGTGACTGTGACATCATCGTGGGCACCGGAAGGCGGCGGTGTCAAAAGTCTCTTCATTTTTAATATTATCTCCTCCCCTCATTCCTGCTCCAAATGCGCCTCTCTGAGCTTCAGCAGTTCCATTCAGCTTTGACCTATAATATTATCTCCATTACAGGCTGCTGATATATAAAAACATCATTTAAGAATGGTCTCCTCCTGGGCTGAATCATTCTCTGATTCTATGGTCGGAGCTCCAATGGCGTCTGGCCGTGCCCAGAATACACCGGGCGGCAGATTTCTCCCTCTCGATATCAATGGAGGTCTGGAGCGAGCGGGTTAATAAACCCCGAGAGTCACAAGTTTTACAAACAACGAGTGCGGACCCAGGACCGAATATAAAACAGTGAGCATTATTCCCCCTCCCCACTGCCCGCCGGTTTCTCCCGTCTCACTCTGGCCGGAAACTGATCTGAACAAACTGCAAACCCCGGGACAGATACAGCGGTTTCTGAATCTAGGGGATTGTGAGTAATCCGGCGGGCATCAGTAATCGGTTATCGACCACTCTTTGTAAGAGTCGGTCACAGATCAGAATCAACATCAGGAAAGATACTGTCAGTGAAACTGAGCGCTGGGATAAGAGGATCCAAATCCCTCTTAGTGCCGAGGGGTCCGGTCCCCATAGGGTGCTGGGGGCTCAGTTCCCACAGGGACCGGGAGTTCAGTTCACACAGGGGCCGGGGTTTCAGTTCCCACAGGGGCCGGAGTTCAGTCACCACAGGGGCCGGTAATTCAGTCACCACAGGGACCGAGGGCTCAGTTCCAACAGGGGCCGTTGGTTCAGTTTCCACAGGGGCCATGAGTTCTGTTCCCACAGGGGCCGGGAGTTCAGTTCCCACAGGGGCCGGCGGTTCAGTTCCCACAGGGGCCGGGGGCTCAGTTGCCACAGGGGCCGGGGGTTCAGTTCCCACAGGGGCCGGGGGTTCAGTTCCCACAGGGACCGGGAGTTCAGTTCCCACAGGGGCCGGGAGTTCAGTTTCCACAGGGGCCATGAGTTCTGTTCCCACAGGGGCCGGGAGTTCAGTTCCCACAGGGGCCGGGAGTTCAGTTCCCACAGGGGCCGGGAGTTCAGTTCCCACAGGGGCCGGTGGTTCAGTTTCCACAGTGGCCGGGAGTTCAGTCCCACAGGGGCCGGGAGTTCAGTTCCCACAGGGGCCGGGGGTTCAGTTTCCACAGGGGCCGGGAGTTCAGTCCCACAGGGGCCGGGGGTTCAGTTTCCACAGGGGCCGGGAGTTCAGTCCCACAGGGGCCGGGGGTTCAGTTTCCACAGGGGCCGGGGGTTCAGTTTCCACAGGGGCCGGTGGTTCAGTTTCCACAGGGGCCGGTGGTTCAGTTCCCACAGGGGCCGGTGGTTCAGTTTCCACAGGGGCCGGGGGTTCAGTTTCCACAGGGGCCGGTGGTTCAGTTCCCACAGGGGCCGGTGGTTCAGTTCCCACAGGGGCCGGTGGTTCAGTTCCCACAGGGGCCGGGAGTTCAGTTCCCACAGGGGCCGGTGGTTCAGTTTCCACAGGGGCCATGAGTTCTGTTCCCACAGGGGCCGGAAGTTCAGTTCCCACAGGGGCCGGTGGTTCAGTTCCCACAGGGGCCATGAGTTCTGTTCCCACAGGGGCCGGTGGTTCAGTTTCCACAGGGGCCATGAGTTCAGTTCCCACAGGGGCCGGGAGTTCAGTTCCCACAGGGGCCGGTGGTTCAGTTCCCACAGGGGCCATGAGTTCTGTTCCCACAGGGGCCGGTGGTTCAGTTCCCACAGGGGCCATGAGTTCTGTTCCCACAGGGGCCGGGGGTTCAGTTCCCACAGGGACCGGTGGTTCAGTTCCCACAGGGGCCGGTGGTTCAGTTCCCACAGGGGCCATGAGTTCAGTTCCCACAGGGGCCGGGAGTTCAGTCCCCACAGGGGCCGGCGGTTCAGTTCCCACAGGGGCAATGAGTTCAGTTCCCACAGGGGCCGGCGGTTCAGTTCCCACAGGGGCCGGGAGTTCAGTTACCACAGGGGCCTGGAGTTCAGTGAACACAGGGGCCGGGGGTTCAGTTCCCACAGGGGCCGGGGGTTCAGTTCCCACAGGGGCCGGGGGTTCAGTTCCCACAGGGGCCGGTGGTTCAGTTTCCACAGTGGCCGGTGGTTCAGTTCCCACAGGGGCCGGGGGTTCAGTTCCCACAGGGGCCGGGGGTTCAGTTCCCACAGGAGCCGGTGGTTCAGTTTCCACAGGGGCCGGTGGTTCAGTTCCCACAGGGGCCGGGGGTTCAGTTCCCACTGGGGCCGGGGGTTGAGTTCCCACAGGGGCCGGGAGTTCAGTTCCCACAGGGGCCGGGGGTTCAGTCCACACAGGGGCCGGGGGTTCAGTCCACACAGGGGCCATGAGTTCAGTTCCCACAGGGGCCGGTGGTTCAGTTCCCACAGGGGCCGGGAGTTCAGTTCCCACAGGGGCCGGTGGTTCAGTTTGCACAGGGGCCGGGAGTTCAGTTCCCACAGGGGCCGGGGGTTCAGTCCACACAGGGGCCGGGGGTTCAGTTTCCACAGGGGCCATGAGTTCTGTTCCCACAGGGGCCGGTGGTTCAGTTCCCACAGGGGCCGGGGAGCTCAGTTCCCACAGGGGCTGGTGGTTCAGTTCCCACAGGGGCCATGAGTTCTGTTCCCACAGGGGCCGGTGGTTCAGTTCCCACAGGGGCCGGTGGTTCAGTTCCCACAGGGGCCGGGGGCTCAGTTCCCACAGGGGCCGGTGGTTCAGTTCCCACAGGGGCCATGAGTTCTGTTCCCACAGGGGCCGGTGGTTCAGTCCCTACAGGAGCCGGTGGTTTATTCACTACAGGGGCCGGGGTCCTGTCCCTACAGGGGCCGGGATTTCACTCTCTACAGGGGCCGGCATCCTGTCCCTTCAGGGGCCGGTGGTTCACTCTCTACAGGGGCCGGGATCCTGTCCCTACATGGGCCGCGGTCCTGTCCCTACAGGGGCCGGGGTTTCACTTCCTAGGGGCCGGTGTCCTGTCCCCCAGTGGCTGTGCTTTCATTCCCTAGGGCCTGGTGTCCTGTCCCTCCAGTCGCCGGGCTTTCATTCCCTAGGGACAGGGGTCCTGTCCCTACAGGGGCCGGGGTCCTTTCCCTACAGGGGCTGGGGTTTCACTCACTACAGGGGCCGGGGTCCTTTCCCTACAGGGGCCGGTGTTTCATTCCCTAGGGGCCGGGGTCCTTTCCCTACAGGGGCCGGTGTTTCATTCCCTAGGGGCCGGGGTCCTGTCCCTACAGGGGCCGCGGTTTCATTCCCTAGGGTCCTGACACTCAAAGAAACACACACCCTTGAGCTTAGAATGTTGAGGGGTAATTTAACCGATGTTTAATATAATAAAGGATTTCGATAGGATAGATGCGGAGAAACTAATTCATCTGATGGACGAATCCAGAACAAGGGGTCACAATATTAAAATAAGATCTAGGCCGGTCAGGAGTGAAATCAGGAAGCGCTTTTCACACAAAGCGTATTGGAAATCTGGAACTTACCCCCAAAAACGCTGTGGATGCTGGTGGACAATTGGCACTTTCAGAACTGAGCGCGACACTGTTTTATTAAAGAGAGAAAGACTCGCATTTCTAAAGCGCCTTTCAGGACATCAGGACATCAGGACGGCCCAAAGCGCTTTAAGACAATGAAGTACTTTTGAAGTGTAGTCACTGTTGCGGGAAACGCGGCAGGCAATTTTCACACACAGCTAGATCCCACCACAGCAATGGGTTAATGGCCAGATAATCTTTTCTTAGTGAGGTTGATTGAGGGATAATTATTGGCCGGAACACCGGGGATTATTCCCCTGCTTGTCTTCGAAATAGTGTCATGTGATCTTTTCCATCCACAGGAGAGAGCAGACGGGGAATCTCATCCGAGAGATGACACCTCCGACAGTGCAGCACTGCCTCAGTCCTGCACTGGATTGTTAGCCCAGAGTTGTGTGCTTAAGTCTCTGGACTGTGACTTTTGACTCAGAGGGCGAGAGTGCTACCCACTGAGCTACAGCAGACACAGTATACGGTAAGGGTGTCAAGGGATATTGAGCAAAGACTGTTAATTGGACTTGAGCTCCAGATCGGCCCTCATCTAATTCAATGATGGAATAGACTAGAGGGGCTGAATGGACGACTCCTGTTCCTTTGAATTAGTCGCCCTGGGCGGTGCCTTTACCCACTGGGCCATTGGGAGGGGGATCCAGTGACCTGGCTGGAAATGGCACATGTGAGGCATCGGTGGAGGACAGTGGAAAAGCGCTCCGAATTACACCGCTGAGGGTCACACAAGTAGATTGGGCACATGGGTCACATATAGTAGAGAAACTGGTGAGTGTAGAACTGAACCCAGCCAGAGTCAGCACCTTCAGGGGAGGAGAGGGAGGGGAACCAGTGAGTGTAGAACTGAACCCAGCCAGAGTCAGCACCTTCAGGAGAGGAGAGAGAGGGGAACCAGTGAGTGTAGAACTGAACCCAGCCAGAGTCAGCAACTCAGCAACTTCAGGGGAGGAGAAGGAGGGGAACCAGTCAGTGTAGAACTTAACCCAGCCAGAGTCAGCACCTTCAGGGGAGCAGAGGGAGGGGAACCAGTGAGTGTCGAACTGAACCCAGCCAGAGTCAGCACCTTCAGGGGATGAGATGGGGGGACGGGCAGCAAAATTGTGGCCAGAGCCTCCGCTATTTCCACCCTTACTCCCCTCAACAACCGATGCATCTCATCCGGATCTGGTGACTTTTCTATTTTGTTTACTGCCTAACTATGCCTCTATATTTATCTATTAATCGCACCGCCCTCCTCTTTTACCGTGACAGTGACAGGTGTTTCCTCTTTTGTGAAGACAGATTCAAATCAATCACATATTATCTGCATTTAATGTAAGCATTTAATGAATTTACATTATAAGTCAATGAGTGGTTGACAAAACATAATTATCAATTATTTAATTGTCTGGTATTATTCATGAATTTGTGTTTCCAACAACAAATATACACACCTCCTTAGTCACTGCACCTTGATGTGCTGGGAGGGCATGCTTGCTACCCTGACCCTGAAAGCTATGCACCATGAGTACAACGAAAGAAATAAATCATTTAAAGTCATGAAAGAAAAAAAGCTTAGAATTAAGGTGCATTCAATAACAAAAGACATCCCTGGAGATGAAGGAATATAGAGCCGTATATCCAGATTTGCTGACGGCACTGTTAGGTGTAAATGGATTCAAACTAAACGCATGCCTGTAGTGTAAAAAGGAAATGAAGGTGGCACTGAAAATTTCGAGTTTAATATGGCAACAGAAGGGAGTGTCAGTAATTTGTTCTTTTTAGTTGCATTAAGAGAATAAGAGAAAGAATGAATGAAGTGTGATCTGTGAGGGCCTGATAACTGATGTTCATACACATGATAACTGATGCTACATACACATGATAACTGATGATCATACACATGATAACTGATTATACATACACATGATAACTGATGATCATACAGATGATAACTGATGCTACATACACATGATAACTGATGATCATACACATGATAACTGATGATCATACACATGATAACCGATGATCATACACATGATAACTGATGCTACATACACATGATAACTGATGATCATGCACATGATAACTGATGATCATGCACATGATAACTGATGATCATACACATGATAACTGATGCCCCATACATATTATAACTGATGTTACATACACATGATAACTGATGCTACACACACATGATAACTCATGCTACATACACATGATACCTGATGATCATACACATGATAACTGATTATACATACACATGATAACTGATGATCATACAGATGATAACTGATGCTACATACACATGATAACTGATGATCATACACATGATAACTGATGATCATACACATGATAACCGATGATCATACACATGATAACTGATGCTAAATACACATGATAACTGATGATCATGCACATGATAACTGATGATCATGCACATGATAACTGATGATCATACACATGATAACTGATGCCCCATACATATTATAACTGATGCTACATACACATGATAACTGATGCTACACACACATGATAATTCATGCTACATACACATGATACCTGATGATCATACACATGATAACTGATGATCATACACATGATAACTGATGATCATACACATGATAACTGATGCTACATACACATGATAACTGATTCTACATACACATGATAACTGATGCTACATACACATGATAACTGATGATCATACACATGATAACTGATGATCATACACATGATAACTGATGATCATACACATGATAACTGATGATCATTCACATGATAACTGATGATCATACACATGATAACTGATGCTACATACACATGATAAGTGATGATCATACACATGATAACTGAGGCCCCATACACATGATAACTGATGCTACATACACATGATAACTGATGCTACACACACATGATAACTCATGCTACATACACATGATACCTGATGATCATACACATGATAACTGATGATCATACACATGATAACTGATGATCATACACATGATAACTGATGCTACATACACATGATAACTGATTCTACATACACATGATAACTGATGCTACATACATATCATAACTGATGATCATACACAAGATAACTGATTCGACGCAGGCTGAAAAAGGGCTAAATAAGTGTTTTTCATCAACTTCTTACAAAAGAGTGGTCAGCTAATTTACTTGATCTCGAAATGGGAACTAGAGGGTGTTTCGAGATAAGCTGTGACACTATTCACATTACCACCTGCATGGTTGATGAAGAGCAGTAAAATCTTAAGATGAATCAATTTCAATGGCTGGGTAAGATTCATCCGACGATCCTTATGGAGATAAGGGAGAAAATTGCAGGAACTCGGGCATAAATCTCTGAGAAATTATTGAATACTGCAGAGGTGCCGGGTACTGGAGAAAGGCAGATGCTAAGCTTATATTCTAAAAAGAAGGTAGCAAAAGTGACCCAGGAAACTACAGACCAGTGAGTTCGGGCCCGTTGTGCGTAAAGTCATGGAAACCCTGATTAAAGATAAGATCATGGAGCATCTGGATAGAAATACCATCTTAAAATCTAACCAGTATCTGTTCATGAAGGGAAGGCCTTGCCAATCTAGTTCACTAGTTTTCTTTGAGAGTGTGACAAAAGAGCTGGGCAGGGGTGAGGCAGTGGGTGAGGTGTACTTGGCTTCAGTCAGGCCTTTTATACACTTCCTGTGGAAAGGATGGGCCTGAAAAGAAAGATCGTGAGAATCAGTGGGAATATTTGACAAGGGATGTGTAATTAGTGCACCGATAGAACCCAGAGAGCGGTGATACAGGGATTGTCATCGGCCTGGGAGAATGTTACCAGTGGGGTCCCACAGAGATCTGGTTTGTACCTTTTTCGTTCACTATCTTTATAACTGACTTGTAGCTAGGAGACACAAGAACAATGGCAACACTTTCAGATGAAACAAAGCTGGTGAAGGTGGCAGACTGCAAAGCTGAAGAGGATAAACTACAGGAGGATTTAAATACTGGGGAATTGGGCGGACAGGCGACAGATGTCATTCAATGTAGAGAAAGGCAAAGTGCGTCACATGGAGACAAGAAATCCAGGAAGGGAATATACGTAAATGAAAACAAATTAATCTCCATAGAAAGTGAAAGAGATCTGGGGTTCTTATTGACAATAAATTGAAACTATCGCAACAATGTGTAAAGCAAATCAGACGTTGGGCTGTATTAAAAGGTCAATATTGAGCCGAGATAGCGAGGCAATCCTGCCCCACTTTATAAATCATTGGTGCAACCGGGCTCAGACTACTGTGCACAGCTCTGGACACCACAGGGTATTGCAGCTATTGAACGGACATGGAGGAGAGTGACCAGAATTACCGGAGGATGGAGGGATTGGATTGTGAGGAGCGATTCTGTAAATTGAGCAAGTTCTCCCTGGAAAGAGAATGTCGAGAGGTGATATGATTGCTGTTTTTAGAATTCTAAAGGGACCAGATAATGTAGAGCACGACAAGTTATTTCACCTTGTCCAAACAGTAGAACCAGAGGACACGGCCTGCGCTTGAAGGGGTTCAATTCAAACCCAATCTGCTGAAACAGTATTTCAGTGAGTGAGTGGTCAGTCTATGGACAGGCTGCCTACGGAGACGGTGGAAGCAGTTAGTGTCGATTCACTCAAATGCAAATTAAATAGATATCATTCGTAGTATAACACTTGGGGATACAGTGTGTGAGTAATTCGAGACATGACATGTGTTAATTGCAGCGTGCTTGGGAGGAACAGGTGACTGTGGTCCTATGGTTCCTAAAGCTCTCCACCACTGTGGTTTTCCTCACCTCATGTCTGGGCTGTTGTAGACTCATCGATGGAGATTGATCGCTGTGATTAGTCAACAACTCCATTATCATTGTATCGTGGGACTAACAGGATGAAGAAAGCGAACTAGACTGGAGTGTATAAAAGATAGTGAAGATAATATTCTCATGTAATTTGATCAGTTTCCTATTTGTATAATGTTTATGATTATTGTTTCTGCCCCTTTACAAAGTTCGTAGATTAATTTTCTTTTGTTTAATGACACTGGGTGTGTCGTCCCAATTGGCCAATGAAAAGAGTAGAGAGTGACCTGGTTGGTCCTTTGTCTTTATCCTCCAGCAATTCCTCTGTTCCTGTGTTTATGGACACAGGAGTGCGGCTGTGGGGCGGTGCCCAGTGAGCGGAGAACAATGCGTGGGGACAGCGCGTGCTCCCATGTCAGAGCGGATCCGACCCTCAAGATCCAAACCATTCCCAGGAGGGACATTGGGTCCCTTCAGTAAACAGTTAAACTTGATATCCAATCACAGATCAGAGGTCGGACTCCACATGAATGTAGAGATACTCCAGGGCCCTCGGGGCTGGTGGGAATGTACCAGGCCAGAGTCAGCACCGAAAGGAGAACTGGAAACTAACTGAGAACGGGTTACAACATTGAATTGTGCGCTGATGCAGTGTTCCTCAAACATTCTTAAATTCACATTGGGTAAGGATCTTAGAGTGAGTGACTGTGTATCTGGGAGGAGAGGCCGGGTCTGACACGGACAAGAAGAGCACAGCATGGAATATAAGGTAAAATTCATTCTATACTGTACTATTTTCATCATTTAAATAATTTAACAATTAGACTCAGTGGATATTTCACCCCATTCTTTAACTCCTCTCTGAATTTGCTCTGAGTCCCTGCATAAATAAACGGGTTGATGCAGGAACTCAAAAACTGAAGCATAAATCCGCTTTCCTCCAGAATAAAATTTGATTCATTTAAATTGGAACCTGAGAAATAAGTAACGTTCGCAATCCGGACAGAGAGGAAAGTTCTCAGTAATAACACATGTAACAGGATGAAATTGCCCGAGATGGCGAAGAGTAAAACGATGGACCTTTGCCTGCTCTCCATCTCTGTGTCACTCTGATTCTCCCCATTGCTGTGGGCCCGGAGTCTCCTGCGGGCTCTACTGGCCGCTAGAATGTGTCTGACGGTCAGAGCATTGAGCAGCAAAATCAGAATGAATGGGAGACACGGGGTTAAAATGTGGTGAATCCAGTCAAATGCGATCCATGCAGGTGAGGTATAAAATATTAATTTTATGCCGCAGAACCAAGGTATGTTGTTAATTGTGTACAAAGGTTCAAATATAAAATACAAGAAGGTATTTTTGAAGCAGCTCAGGGCACAGACCGTTCCTATAACCACTGCCACCGTTTTCTCGGTGCAATATTTTGTTTTCAGCTTCTGGCAACAAATGGCCACAAATCGATCAAAGGTGAAAGTGACCGTTACCCAGACAGAACAGTCAATGACAGCATAGATTAGGGCAGAACGGAGACTACAGACCGGAGTGATGGACAGGAAACTGAATGGGAAATAAATAACAGCAATCCGGTTTAATATCACAGCGGTGATAATGACCAGGAGATCCGTCACCGCCATGGACACCAGGTAGCGAGTGACACATCTGGAGAGACCGCACCTTCCTCGGGACAGGATCACAATCACTGCCAAGTTAGCTGTAACAGAGAGAGAGAGTGAATGTGTGTGTGAGAGAGGGAGAGAGAGTGAATGTGTGTGAGAGAGAGGGAGAGAGAGTGAATGTGTGTGAGAGAGGGAGAGAGAGTGAATGAGTGTGAGAGAGGGAGAGAGAATGAATGTGTGTGAGAGAGAGGGAAGAGAGTGAATGTGTGTGAGAGAGAGGGAGAGAGAGTGACAAGTGTGAGAGAGGGAGAGAGAGAGACAGAGTGAGAGAGGGAGAGAGAGTGAATATGTGTGAGAGAGAGGGAGAGAGAGTGAATGTGTGTGAGAGAGAGGGAGAGAGTGAATGTGCGTGTGAGAGAGGGAGAGAGAGTGAATGTGTGTGAGAGAGAGGGAGAGAGTGAATGTGCGTGAGAGAGAAGGAGAGAGCGTTATTGTGTGTGAGAGAAAGTTAGAGAGAGTGAGAGAGGGAGCGAGAGGGAGAGAGAGTCAATGTGCGTGAGAGACGGAGAGAGAGTTAACGTGTGTTAGAGAGAGGGAGAGAGAATGAATGAGTGTAAGAGAGAGGAGGAGAGTGTGAATGTGTGCGAGAGAGAGGGAGCGAGAGTGAATGTGTGTGAGAGAGAGGGAGAGAGAGTGAATGTGTGTGAGAGCGAGAACAGGAATATTGCTGGTCCGACTCCCAGCAAAATCATCCGTTTGACAGGATTCAGTGTGAAATTTACAGCTTTGACAATTGATCCTGAGTTGGAAACGGATTGCTTACGCTGTGGACACCTGCTTCTGTGTTTAAAATAATTCTCCAGTTTAAAATAATACAGGCCAATGAAATCGGGAGGTAAAATAATGTAATGAATCCTAATGGAGAACAAGAGAGCATCGGAAACACATCGAAACCAACGTGGGAACATCAAATAGACAAAGAAATAACATATCAGTAAAGCAGTAGAGAAGATATTTTCGAGGGTAAATATGAAACCGACAATGAAAGTGGAAAGTAACAAGAAAATAGGAAAAAGTGCATTTAAAACGGATGATGTCCTGCGGAGGACCCAAAACTCCCTCATCCGATGAATTACTGTAAAATTATTCACTTTTGGAAGTCAACTTGTGCCAAAAGATTCGCAAACAGCGAGGGGCGGATGGACAATTGTCGTTTCTGACTTTGCGGAGGGGATGTTGCGAGGACACAGTGAAAACTCCGAGCTCTGCTTCTGATAATCACCTGGGATCTTCGGTGTCCATCGGAACCGCCGGAACTGGCAGAGGCTGAGGTCTCAGTCGGTGAAAGGCACCTCTTACAATGCAGCACTTGCTCAGTACAGCACAGCGCTGTCGGGTTAAATGATCGGAATGGTAGCGTAGTGGTAATGTTATTGGGTTCGTAATTCAGAGGCGTGGGTTAATGATCCAGAGAATATTCAAATCCCACTACGGAAACTGCGGGATTTAATTTCAATGAATTAAATAAATCTGGAATAGAAAGCTAGTATCAGTAAAGGTGACCATGAAACTACCGGATTGCTGTAATTTCCTTTAGGGAAGGAAATCTGCCATTATTACCTGGTCTGGCCTATATGTGACTCCAGACCCTCAGCAATGTGGTTGACGTTTAACTGCCCTCTGAAATGGCCTAACAAGTCACTCAGGTGTAAACAAACCGCTGTGAAAAATAATAAGAATTAAACCGGCTGCGGACACGACAATGGCAAATCCAGCCCAGCCCACCCTGCAACATCTGGAGACTTGTGCCAAAATTGGGAGAGCTGTCCCACAGACTAGTCAAATAACAGCCTGACATCGTCATAATCAAAGAATCATACATTTCAACCCATGTCCCAAGCATCTCATCACCATCCCTGGGTATGTCCTGTCCCACCGGCAGGACAGACCCACCAGGGGTGGCTGCACAATGGCATGCAGCCGCTAAGGAGTGGTCCTGGGAGTCCTGAACATTGACTCCGGATCCCATGAAGTCTCATGGCTTCAGGTCAAGCATGTGCAAGGAAACCTCCTGCTGATTACCACCTACCACCCTCCCTCAGCTGATGAATCAGTACTCCTCCATGTTGAACACCACTTGGAAGAAGCACTGAGAGTAGCGAGGGCACAGAACGTACTCTGGGTGGGGGACTTCAAAGTCCATCACCAAGAGTGGCTCGGTAGCATCACTACTGACCGAGCTGGCCGAGTCCTGAAGGACATACCTGCCAGTCTGGGCCTGCGACTGGTGGTGTTATAAACAACACGAGGGAAAAAGCTACTTGACCTCGTCCTCACCAATTTACCTGTCGCAGATGCATCTGTCTGCGGCAGCATTGGTAGAAGTGACCACCGCACAGTCATTGCGGAAACGAATCCGGTCTTCACACTGAGGACACCCTCCATCGGGTTGTGTGGCAGTACCACAATGCTAAATGGGATAGATTCAGAACAGATCTAGCAGATCAAAACTGGGCAGCCATGAGGCGCTGTGGGCCATCAGCAGCAGCAGCAGAATTGTATTCCACCACAATCTGTAACGACATGGCCCGGCATAACCCTCAACCTACCATTACCATCAAGCCAGGGTACCAACCCTGGTTCATTGAGGAGTGTAGAAGAGCATGCCAGGAGCAGGACCAGGCGTACCTAAAATGCGATGCCAACCTGGTGAAGCTGCAACACAGGACTACATGCCTGCTAAAAAGCGGAAGCAGCATGCTATTGACAGAGCTCCCACAATCTACGGATCAGATCAAAAGCTCTGCAGTCCTGTCACATGCAGTCGTGAATGATGGTGGACCATGAAACAACTAACGGGAGGAGGCGGCTCCATGAATATCCCCATCCTCAATGATGGTGGAGCCCAGCACGTGAGTGCAAAAGACAAGGCTGAAGCGTTTGCAACCATCTTCAGCCAGAAGTGCCGAGTGGATGATCTATATCGGCCTCCTCCTGAGGTCCGCACCACCACAGAAGCCAGTTTTAAGCCAATTCGATTGACACCACGTAATATCAAGAAACGGCTGAGCGCACTGGATACAGCAAAGGCTGTGGGCCCCGACAGCATCGAGGCTGTCGTGCTGAAGACCTGTGCTCCAGAATTAGCCGCGCCTCTCGCCGAGCTGTTCCAGTACAGCTATTGGCCTCTCTCCGACAATGTGGAAAACTGTCCAGGTATATCCTGTCCACAAAAAAGCAGGACAAATCCAATCCGCTCAATTACCACCCCATCAGTCTACTCTCAATCATCAGCAAAGTGATGGAAGGTGCCGTCGATAGTGCTATCAAGCGGCACTTACTCATCAATAACCTGCTCACCCAGCCCAGTTTGGGTTCCGCCAGGACCACTCGGCTCCAGACCCCCTTACAGCCTTGGTCCAAACATGGACAAAGGAGCTGAATTCCACAGGTGAAGTGAGAGTGACTGCCCTTGAAATCAAGGCAGCATTTGACCGAGTGTGGCATCAAGGAGACCTAGTAAAACTGAAGTCAATGGGAATCGGGGGGGGGGGGGGGTGGGGTGGAGGCAAACTCTCCACTGGCTGGAGTCATAACTAGCATAAAGAAAGATGGTTGTGGTGATTGAAGGTCAATCATCAGAGTCCCTGTACATCGCTGCAGGAGTTCCTCATGGCAGTTTCTTGGCCCAGCCATCTTCAGCTGCTTAATCAATGACCTTCCCTCATGATGTTCAGGCTTGAGCTGATAATTGGCAGGTAAAATTCGCGCCACATAAGTACCAGGCAATGACTATCTCCAACAAGCGAGAGTCTAACCACCGCTCCTTGACATTGAACGGTCTTTACCATCGCCGAATCAGCCACCATCTACCAGAAACTTAACAAACCAGCCATATCAATACTGTGGCAACAAGAGCAGGTTAGAGGCTAGGTATTCTGCGGCAAGTAACTCCCCTAAGCCTTTCCACCATCTACAAGGCACAAGTCAAGTGTGTGATGGAATACTCTTCACTTGCCTGGATGAGTGCAGCTCCAACAACATTCAAGAAGCTCGACACCATCCAGGGTAAAGCAGCCCGCTTGATTAGCACCCCATCCGCCACCTTAAACACTCACTCCCTCCACCACCGGCGCACCGTGGCTGCAGTGTCTACCATCTACAAGATGCACTGCAGCAACTCGCCAATGCTTCTAAATCCGCGACCTCTATCACCTAGAAGGACAAGTGCCACAGATGCATGGCAACACCATCACCTCCAAGTTCCCCTCCAAGTCACTCAGCATCCTGACGTGGAAGTATATCGCCGTCCCTTCATCGTCGCTGGGTCAAAATCCTGGAACTCCCTCCTTAACAGCACTTTGGGAGTACCTTCAACACACGACTGTAGCAGTTCAAGAAGGCGGCTCACCACCACCTTCTCGAGGGCAAATCGGGTTGGGCAATAAATGCTGGCATAACAGCGACGCCCACATCCCATGAACGAATGAAAAAAAAGGCTGACAGTGGATGTTGAACTTAAAACATTGTGACTCAGTTACGAGACCTGCCATCAGTTATGCAGCCTCACTCAATTAATGAAGACGTGAACAGTCCGGGACATTGCCAGGTGTCAGGAGCAGAAGGAACTCCTGGGCTCAGCAGCGGTCACTGCAGAACTGTCAGCACATAAGAACATAAAAACATAATAAGGTGCAGGAGTAGGCCATTTGGCCCTTCGAGCCTGCTCCGCCATTCAGAAAGATCATGGCTGATCTTCTACTTCATCGCCACTTTCCTGCACTATCCCCATATCCCTTGATACCCTTATTATTCAAAAATCTTCAGATCTCTGTCTTAAATATACTCAAGGACTGAGCCTCCACAGCCCGCTAGGGTAGAGAATTCCTAAGATTCACCACGCTCTGAGTGAAGAAATGTCTCCTCATCTCAGTGCTAAATGGCTGACCCCTTATTCTGAGACTGTATCCTCTAGTTCTAGACTCCCCAGCCAGCGAAATCATCCTTGCTGCATCTACCCTGTCAAGCCCTGTAAGATTTTGTATGTTTCAATGAGATCACCTCTCATTCTTCTAAATTCTAGGGAATATAGGCCTAGTCTACTCAATCTCTCCTCATAGGACAATCCCCCTTTCCCAGGAATCAGTCTGGTGAGCTGTCGTTGCACTCCTTCTGAGGCAAGTATATCCTTGCTCAGGTAAGGAGACCAAAACTGTACACAATACTACAGGTGTGGTCTTACCAGGGCCCAATATAATTGCATTGAGACGTACTGCCTCTTATACTCAAATCCTCTTGTAATAAAGGCCGACATACCATTTTCTTTCCTAATTGCTTGCTGTACCTGCATGTTAACTTTCAGTGATTCTTGTACAAAGACACGCAGGTCCCTCTGAACCATTTTGCAATATCTCACTGTTTAAAAAATTTATTACATTTGGTCCCCTCAATTAAAATCATTGATGTAGATTGTGAATAGATGAGGCCCAAACACTGCTCCTTGCGGTACCTCACCAGTTACAGCCTGCCAACCCGAAAATGACCCATTTATTCCTACTCTCTGTTTTCTGTCCTCAATCCCTGCTAGTATATTAACCCAATCCCATGAACCTTAATTCTGTTTAAGAACATCTTGCGTGGCATCTTATCGAATGCCTTCTGAAAATCCAAATATATCACATCCATTGGTTTCCACTTATCTATTATGTTAGATACAACCTCCAAAAGCTCTAACAGATTTGTCAAAAACGATTTCCCTTTCCTAAATCAGTGTTGACTCTGCCCAGTCCTGTAATTATTTTCTAAGTGCCCTGTTACCAAGTCTATTATAATAGATTCTAGCATTTTCCCTACTACTGATGTCAGGCTAACTGGTCTGCAGTTCGCTGTTTTCTCTCTCCCTCCTTTCTTAAATAGTGGTATTACATTTGCCACCTTCTAATCCGCGAGAACCGTTCTAGAATCTATGGAGTTTTGGAAAATGACAACCAATGCATCCACTATCTCTATAGCCACGTCTTTCAAAATCCTAGGATGTAGGCCAGCAGGTCGAAGAAATTTATTGGCTTTCAGTCCCATTAATTTCTCCAGTACTATTTTTTTTACTCATACTAATTTGTTTCAGTTCCTCATTCTTGCTAGAGCCTTGATCTCCACTATTTCCGGGAAGTTTTTTGCGTCTTCTTCCGTCTAGAAAGATACAAAGTATTTGTTTAATATCTCTGCCAATTCCTTATTTCCCAATATAATTTCTCCTGTCTCAGCATGTAAGGGACCCATATTTATTTTCGCTTAGCTTTAACTTTTTACATACCCATAGAAGCTTTTACAGTCTCTTTTATGTGTCTCGCTAGTTTACTCTCATTCTATTTTCCCTTTTTTTTCAATTTTTTGCTCCTCCTTTGCTAAATTCTAAAATCCTTCCAATCCTCAGGTTTACTATTCTTTTTGGCAACATTATAAGCCTCTTCCTTCAATCTCATACTATCTTTAACTTCTCTTGTTCGCCACGGTTGTATCACTTTCCTTTGGGGTTTGTGTGCCTGAAAGCAATGTATATTTGTTGTAAATTATGTATTTTTTTTAAATGCTAGCCATTGTATATCTACTGCCATTCCTTTTAATGGAGTTTCCCAATCTAATTTAGCCAACGCGCCCTCATACCTACGTAGTTTGCTTTGTTTAGATTTACGACCCTAGTTTTGGATTTAACTAAATCACTTTGAAACTCAATCTAAAATTTTATCATATTATGGTCACTCTTCCCTAAATGCCCTTTTACTACAAGGTTATTCATTAACCATTTCTCATTGCCCAACACTAGATCTAAAATAACCTTTTCCCTAGATGGTTTCTCAACATACTGATCTAGAAATCTATCTTACATACATTCCATGAAAACGTCCTCCACACTATTACTGCAAATTTGGGTTGCCCAATCTAAATATAGATTAAAGTCCCTCATGATGACTGTATTACCCTTGGTACACGCGCCACTAATTTCCGTATCTGCCCTACAATTATTGTGTTGGGGCCTATAAACAACTCCCACCATTGTTTTCTGATCTTTGCTGTTTCTTAACTCCATCCAAACTGATTCTACTTCTTGATTTTCGGAGCTAAGATGCTTTCTCTCTACTGTCTTAACCCATCCTTTTTTATCAGGGCTTCCCCTCCTCTTTTTATATTTTGCCCATCTCTTCTAAAAGTTAAGATCCCAAACTTGGCCACTTTGCAACCACGTCTCTGTAATGGCTATTAGATCAAACTTGTTAATTTCTACGATAGCAAAATATTGCGGATGCTGGAAATCTGAAATAACAACAGAAAACGCTGGAAAAACTCAGCAGGCCAGGCAGCATCCGTGGAGAGAGAAAGAGAGTTAACGTTTCAGGTCGATGACCTTTCGTCAGAACTGTTAATTTCTATCTGCACTATTAATAAATTTATTTTGTTGCGAATGCTTCACGCATTCAGATGTAGTTCCTTTAGCTTTGACTTATTTGTATTGTTCCCTGATGTCACATTAGTCACTGATGCCGTATTACCTTTGTTACTCTCTCTGTCCCTTCCTGACCCACTCTGCTTATTTTTACACAAAACTCTACACTTTTCTAAAAACTTGACATTTCTCTTGCCTGCTTTTAAATTTACTCTTTCCTGAATCCTCCCGCCCCCCTCCCCTTCATTGGACTAAAGCCCTGACTACTGCCCTAGTTATTCGGTTCACCAGGACACTGGTCCCAGCCATGTTTAAGAGGAGCCCGTCCCAACAGAACAGCTCCATCTTTCCCCAGTAGTGGACCAGTGCCCCATGAACCGAAACCCTTACCTCCCACACCATTCTTTCAGCCACGAATTTAAACCTCTAATCTGTTCGTCTCGATGCCAATTTGCACGTGGCTCAGGTAACAGTCCAGAGATTATTACCTTTGAGGTTCTGCTTTGTAATTTGGATCCTAGCTCCTCAAACTCTCTCAGCAGAAACTAATTTCTAGATCTACCTATGTCATTGTTTTCTACGTGGACCACGACAACTGGATCCTCCCCCTCCCACTCCAAGTTATTCTCCAGCCGCGAGGAGATGCCATTAACCCAAGTCAATCTTCGGAACTCTCGGTCGCGGCTGCAGAGAACAGTATCTCTCCCCTTGACTATACAACTCCTCCAGCTTGAATGGCCTCCTGCACCATGGTGCCATGGTCAGCTTGTTTAACCATACTTCAGGCTTTTCCCTCATCCCCACAGGCAGCAAGGACCTCGTACCTGTTAGCCAATGGCAAAGGCTGACGCTCCTCCAGCACTTCGCCGAGGGTCCACTTACCTGCCTCATTTGCAGTCACACTCTCCTGTCCCTGACCACTAACCAGACCTGTAAAACTACCTAACCGAAGGTGTGTGACTGCCTCCTGGATCAGAATGTCCAGGTAATTCTCCACATCCCTGATGCCCGCAATGTCTGCACCTGAATCACCAGCTCAAAATCTCTGAGCTGAAGTTCCTCAAGATGCAGGCACTTACTGCAAATGTGGTTGTCTGGGATCACAATGATCTTCACAAACTCACACTTGCTGCAGGTGCGGCACACCACCTGCACTGCTATCCCTATATGACCGTGTTTTATTTAATTAAATTGAATTAAATTTGTATTTAGGCAACTTAGTTTACAGTATAGTTTCTTGACAATTACTTGATCTATGTTAAATTATGGGTACTGAAATTAAATATCTGCCTGTAACACAAAGCACTACAAGTAGTGTAAGCAAAAATCACCTTCACCCTCTTCTCCAAATTCCCACTCTTTCCAAATTCCGAAAAAATAAAACATTCTGTTTAAGTCCAGTCCGTTTAAACCCGCTCTGTGCAGACCGCTCTGTGCTCTGCAGAAATGTTTGCTTTTATACTTTAGGAGCCTCAACCAATTTAACAGTAATGACTCAGCTCACCTGCTTTTGGTGATTGGTGCCTATTCAGGAGAGCCGCAGCGAATGTGGAAGAGGGAACCGAGCTGAACCAGTGAGAGTCAGCGTCTGAGAGCAGAAATACTGCGCTGTGGGGGTTTGGGGAAAATACATTTTCGTTTATGATACGGTCACTTGTTGCATTGCTTATATTTCTGTCAACAACTCACCACCAAATAATGTCATTACACTCAATTAATTAATTGAATTCAGTCGAGTATTATTTAATCGGCGAATAATCACAATCAATTAATCATTTGTGGAATTAGTCAATGTCAATGTCAATAAAACAATAGAACTCCATGTACACAGTGATAACAGTTTGATAATTCACACAGTGACAGTGTCAATAACACAATAGAACTCCATGTACACAGTGATAACAGTGTGATAATTCACCCACAGTGACAGTGTCAATAACACAATAGAACTCCATGTACACAGTGATAACAGAGTTATAATTCACCCACAGTGACAGTATCAATAACACAAGAGAACTCCATGTACACAGTGATAACAGTGTGATAATTCACCCACAGTAAATAACAGAAATACAGTAGGAAATATATGTACAACATTATAATGGCGCTGAAACAGCTCTTATCAAAATCACGAATGACTTCCTATGTGTCTGTGACCGTGGTAAACTATCCTTCCTCATCCTTCTCGTAATATCTGCAGCCTTTGACACGGTTGACCACACCATCCTCCTCCAACACCTCTCCTCCGTCGCTGAGTGGGACTATCCTCATATCCAGAGAATCACCTGCAATGGCTTCTCTTCCTGCTCCCGCACCCTTACCTCTGGAATCCCTGATGGATCTATTCTTGGCCCCTTCCTATTTCTCATCTATATGCTGCCCCTCGGTGATATCATCCGAAAACACAGCGGCAGGTGCAACGTATACGCTGCGACACCCAGCTCTACCTCACCATGACCGCTCTCGACCCCTCCACTGTTTCTGATTTGTCACACTGCTTGTCGTACATCCAGTATTGAATGAGCAGAAATTTCCTTTAACTAAATATTGGGTAGAGCAAAGCCATTGTCTTCAGTCATCACCTCGAACTCCTATCGCGATCTATCAACTCCATCCCTCTCGCTGGCAATAGTCTGAAGCTGAACCAAACAGTTCACAACCTTGACCAAAATCGAGCTTCCAGCCACATATTCGCTCCATCACCGAGACCGTCTACTTCCACCTCCGTAACATAACCGTCTCCACCCCTGCCTCAGCTCATAACTTGTTGAAACCCTCATCCATGCCTTTGTTATTTCTAGAGTTGACTATTCCAATGTTCTCCTGGCCGGCCTCCCATCTTCCACCCTCCATAAACTTGAGCTGATACAATTCGCTGCTGCCCGCAGTCTAACTCGCACCAAGTCCCGTTCACCCATCACCCCTGTGCTCGCTGAACTCCATTGGCTCCCGGTCCAGCAACACCTCGATTTTAAAATTCTCATCCTTGTTGACAAATCTCTCCAGAGCTTCGCTCCTCCCAATCTCTGTCACCTCCCCCAACCCTACATCACTCTGAGATCTTTGCCTCTATCTCCTTCTTTAAAACGCTCCTTAAAACTGACCTATTTCCCAAGCTTTTACTGTGCGAATATCTCCTTATGTGTCTCGGTGTGAAATGTTGTTTGATAACGCTCCTGTGAAGCATTTTACTACGTTAAAGGCGCTATATAAATGCAGGTTGTTGTTGTTGATGAAACGGCTCCCAGTACAGCACCAATAACACAATCGGAAATATATGTACAAAAGCAAAATACAGAGGATGCTGGAAATCTGAAATAAAAACAGAAAATGCTGGAAATACTCAGCGGGTTAGGCAGCATCTGTGGAGAGAGAAACAGAGTCAACATTTCAGGTCGATGGACTTTTGTCGGAAGTCGATAAAGTTAGAGATGCAAGTGCAGAGACAGGGAAAGGGGGGAGGGGAGGAAATAACTAAAGTGAAGGTCAGTGAATGGGTAGAAGGCAGGAGTGGTTAAATGACAGAAGGGAGGATGGTGCAAGACAAAAAGGGAGTGTTATGGGACAAGTGAAGAAACAAAAGATAGGTCTAGAGGAGGTGTAAATGGCAATGGCAGAATCACTACCAACACCTGCTGTCCGAAAAATAGGAGCAGTTGTTATGATCTGAAATTGTTGAACTCGATGTTGAGTCTGGAAGGCTGCAAAATGCCTATTCGAAAGATGAGGTGCTGTTCCTTGAGTTTTCATTGAGCATTATTAGCACCGTGTAATAGTCCGAGGACAGAGAGGTCGGAGCTGGAGAGGGCTGGAGAATTAAACTGACAAGCGACTGGAAGCTCAGGGTCAGGCTTGCTGATTGAACGGAGGTGTTCACCCGATCAGCATTTCGTCTCCCCAATGTAGAGGAGACCGCATCGTGACCTGCGAATACAGTATTCTAAATTGCAAGAAGTACAAGTACATATATCCATAACGTTATAATACTCTAATTATACCACTCACGGTAAAATACCAATAACGCAATAAATAATATATATGTACACAGTTATAATAGTGTGATAATACCACTCAGTGAAATACCAGTAACACAATAGGAAATATATGCTCACAGCTATAATAGTGTGATAATACCACTCACATTGAAATACCAATCACACAATAAAAATGAATTTACTCTGTTATAATAGTGTGATAATACTACTCACATTGAAATACCAATAACACAATAGGAAATATATGTACACAGTTATAATAGTGTGATAATACTACTCACAGTGAAATACCAGTAACAGAATAGGAAATATATGTGCACAGTTATAATAGTGTGGTAATATCACTCACAGTGAAATACCAATAACACAATAGGAAATATATGCACACAGTTATAATAGTGTGATAATACCACTCACAGTGCAGCGACATCTACTGTTGAATTTCAATAAAACATCACTCTGAGCAAATAGACTGGGACCGCTGAAGATGCGGCTCTGTGGAAAACACATTAAAACAAATATTGGAGAACCAGGCACTCAAATTAGGCAGTGATTCCGTTAAAGAGGAGAAATGATGGCGAGAAAGGGAAGAAATGATCGCGGTAAAGGTGGATAAATTGTACAGTGACACGGCAGAAATGACACAGTTCAAGGGGAGAAGAGTTCCCGGTAAATAGGAGCAGTGATACAGTTAACAAATGATACCCATAACTAGTAACTAACTCCAATACTTTACCTGGAATGCCGATAGCTGCAATGACGGGATAGTAAATGGCAAACACCAGACCTTTTGGTATCCCGTGCATTTCTCTCAGAAGCTCTGAGCGCGCTCTGCACTCCACTCACAGATTGTCACATTTATACCTGATGTCAGGCTCCAGGGAGATAATCAGATGGCTTGATCTTTTATATTAATTACACTAATTGATACAAACAGATTAGTGCAGCCTCTGCCAGGATGGTGTTTATGTTTTGATGGAATGGAAAGTCTTAAAATAACTCTGACCCGGCTCTAAAGTGAAATACCCCGAGATTACAGTATGATCCAGGATACATATCTTCAAAAATATAATAAAACGCTGAATCAGTTTTTGCCATGGTGAGAATTAGGCTTGTACAGGAGGAACTCACGGGTTTTACCCACTTAATGCTGAGTGAAGAGGTCTCAGCACAATCTATTATTGACCAGAGAAACTCAGGTCCTGAAACCGGAAAACGCGGCCAGGTTCTCGCTCCTGGACATTATCCAGCTCCAGTCCGGGTAAGCACGGGTCACGTGCAGCTGTCTCCAAATTCCTCTGGGTCTGTGCAACCACTTTAACCAACCTGTCTGTGAATTCAGTGTGGACAGCTTCAGTTCAGAACGGTTACATTCTGTGTGGGCAGGTCCAGTTCAGCACAGTTACATTCATTGTGGACAGGTCCAGTTCAGCACAGTTACATTCAATGTGGACAGGTCCAGTTCAGCACAGTACACTCAGTGTGGACAGGTCCAGTTCAGCACAGTTACATTCAGTGTGGACAGATCCAGTTCAACACGGTTACATTCAGTATTGACAGGTCCTGTTCAGCACAGTTACATTCAGTGTGCACAGATCCAGTTCAACACAGTTACATTCAGTGTGGACAGGTCCAGTTCAGCACAGTTACATTCAGTGTGGACAGGTCCAGTTCAGCACGGTTACATTCACTGTGGACAGGTCCAGTTCAAATCAGTTACATTCAGTATATGTCAGTGAAGCCCGTTTAGTGGCTGTCTTGGTGGATCGCTGTGGAGTAACGGCTGCGATAATGCTAAAGTTGAAATTGACAAAGTTAATCCGGATTCAGCACGGTCTGTAAGGATCTCAAAACTGACCAGGCAGCTAGGCCTGACGTAGGCAACAGAGGGCGCTCAAAGAAATGGGGAGTGTGTCCCGCGGGCCCCATGCTCATATATTTAACAATTCGCTGGGACTGTAATTGTTCCGCGGACTGGAGAGAGGCCCATGTGGTTCCAAGAGTTAATAAAGGAAATGTGAGAACCGGGAAATTACAGGCTCGTGAATTTCACTTCAGTTAAACGCATCGTCATTGAAACACTGCACGGCCATCTTGACAGAGAATGACTTAATCTAAAAATCTCAACAAGGTTTCAGACAAAGGTTTGGTCTCAGTAACGTGGTTGAATTTCTGAGGAAGTTACTGGGTTGTTGGATGCAAGTTTCCCGGTTACCCTTCTGGATCTTGAGTTCCAAAATGCCCTTCACAAGGTGCCACATGGAAGGCTGCTGAATGAGGTTGAGTCCTGTGGGTTTAGCAGGTAGATTTTGGGTTTACTAAGGAACCGGCGGCATTCTTGAAGAGAGAAGGTAGTTATTAATGGCAGTGGTTCTGTGTGTGGACCTGTAACTGATGGAGTTACTCAAGGAGCAGTGATGGGTCTGTTGCTCTTCTCCATCTTTATCAATGATCTGCCAGAAGGTATCCGGGGGACTTCCCACAACTTCAGAGATGATAAAAGGAATTGTCATAGAGTCATAGAGTTACAGAGTTAGACAGCACAGAAAGAGGCCCTTCGACCCAATGTGTCCGCGCCGGCCATCAAGCCCTGTCTATTCTAATCCCATTTTCCAGCACTTGCTCCTTAGCCTTGTATGCTATGGCGTTTCAAGTCCTCATCTAAATGCTTCTTGAATGTAGTGAGGGTTCCTGCCTCCACCACCCTTTCAGGCAGTGAGTTCCAGATTCCAACCACCCTCTGGGTGAAAAAGTTTTTCCTCAAATCCCCTCTGAAACACCTGCCCCTTACCTTGAAACTATGCCTCCTGGCTATTGACTCCTCTATTAAGGGGAAAAGTTCCTTTCTATCTACCCTATCTATGCCCCTCATAATTTTGTACACCTCAATCAGGTACCCCCTCAGCCTTCTCTGCTCTAAGGAAAACAGCCCCAGCCTGTCCAGTCTCTCTTCATAGCTGAAGCGCTCCAGCCCAGATAACATCCTGGTGAATCTCCTCTGCACCCTCTCCAATACAATCACATCACTCTTATAGTGTGGCGACCAGAACTGCACACAGTATTCCAGCTGTGGCCTAACTAGCGTTTTGTACAGCTCCATCATAACCGCCCTGCTCTTATATTCTATGCCTCGGCTAATGAAGGCAAGTATCCCATATGCCGTTTTAACCACCTTATCTACCTGTCCTGCTGCCTACAGGGATCTACTTACATGCACACCAAGGTCCCTCTGATCCTCTGTCCTTCCTAGGGTCCGACCATTCATTGTGTATTCCCTTGCCTTGTTAGTCCTCCCAAAATGCATCAACTCACAATTTTCAGGGTTAAATTCAATTTGCCACTGTTCTGCCCATCTGACCAACCCGTCTATATCGTCCATTAGCCTGAGGCATTCATCCTTGCTATTTACCACTCCAACAATTTTCGTGTCATCTGCGAACTTACTGATCATACCTCCTACATTGATATCTAAATCATTAATGTACAGGACAAACAGCAAAGGACCCAGCACCGATCCCTGCGGTACACCACTGGACACAGGATTCCAATCACAAAAACAATCTTCGACCATCACCCTCTGCCTCCTGCCACTAAGACAATTTTGGATCCAACGTGCCAAGTTGCCCTGGATCCCATGGGCTATTACCTTCATGACCAGTCTCCCATGCGGAACTTTGCCTAAAGCCTTACTGAAGTCCATGTAGACTACATCAACTGCACTACCCTCATCCACACACCTAGTCACCCCTTCGAAAAATTCAATCAAATTGGTCAGACATGATCTCCCCCTGACAAAGCCATGCTGACCATCTTTGATTAATCCTTGCCTCTCCAAGTGTAGACTAATTCTATCCCTCAGAATTTTTTTCCAATAATTTCCCTACCACTGATCTTAGTCTCACTGGCCTGTAATTCCCTGGTTTATCCCTACTGCCCTTCTTGAACAATGGTACAACGTTAGCTGTTCTCCAGTCCTCTGGCACCGCCCCTGTGGCCAGAAAAGTTCAGAAAATTTGTGTCAGAGCCCCTGCAATCTCCTCCCTTGCCTCACACAGCAGCCTGGGGTACATCTCGCCTGGGGATTTATCCACTTTTAAGCCCACTAAAACCGCTATTACCTCCTCCCTCTCAATACTAATTTGGTCAAGTATATCACAATCCCCGTGCCTGATTTCTATGCCTACATCGCCCATAGTGAACCCAGATGCAAAATATTCATTATAAACCACACCTACATCTTCCGGCTCTACACACAGGGTGTAGGTGTTAGGATCTCAAATGAGATAAATAAATTACAGGCAGATCTAGATGGGGCGAGGGAATGGATCCACATTTGGTAGATGTAAATAAATATAGATAAATGTAGCGTGAATAACGTGGATAGGGCCAATCCTCCTCAGGTGTACACCAGGCTGGGTTGTGTGCTGAAGGATAAGGACCTGGCTATAACAAGAGCCATTGCTCCTCAGGTGTACACCAGGCAGGGTTGTGTGCTGAAGGATAAAGACCTGGCTATAACAAGAGCCATTGCTGCTCCGGTGTACACCAGGCAGGGTTGTGTGCTGAAGGATAAAGACCTGGCTATAACAAGAGCCATTGCTGCTCAGGTGTACACCAGGCAGGGTTGTGTGCTGAAGGATAAGGACCTGGCTATAACAAGAGCCATTGCTCCACAGGTGTACACCAGGCTGGGTTGTGTGCTAAGCTGCTGAACGGGACTTGGTCCTGGGTATTATAGAGCCAGTGCTATTCACTTGTACAACAGGCAGGGTTGTCTGTTCAAGGCTGCTGAGCGGGCGGAGGCCCTGGTAATATAAGGGCAGTGCCAGTCACGTCTGTTGGATTATTCATTCCTCATCCTTAAATAGATTCCTACAACTAGAGACAGTGCCAGATTTTATAATTCACTTCGTTTACTAACGATAAAAGTTTTATCTTAAAGCTCGCGAACCAACCATAGAGAACAGAGCACCTCAGCCCTGCGCCCAAAACTTACTGATCGTTAATTTAATCAGACATCGTGAAAATGTCTTCTCCCAGCCTGCCTCACTCCAGGAGCTCGAATGCCGCTTTCTTTCCTTATTTCCTTCTTTCTAACGAATAAAATCATGTCTTATACCCTTTCCGTTTATGATTCTCTACCTGCTGAATGCAACCGTAGCTCCTGTTTTACAACCACCCATATGTTTCAAATAGTTTGCCAAACAGAAATGCGAGTGGACATAAACGGAGTGTTTCTTAAACAGAGTGTAAAATAGGGAATTCTGTAAGATGGAACTCTGGTAAGTCGTGGGTGAGCAGGTCTCAATCTGAAATTTCATTTAACATTTGGAATTTAACTTAGAACTTAAAAAACTGTAAAAATAATCTGCAAATTAGTCACGAGTTAACAGAGACTGTCTGTCAATGGCAGATAACAGTGAACAGCTTTAAGTGATTCCCTGAATAGAGGGTAATTTCAGTGAGCAGTGAGTTCAGGGAGCACTTGTAGACTGGGTGTGGATAGAAAAGTTGTATAAAAGTAAACAGTTATCTGCTGATGCAAAGAATGTTCGTACAGAGTTGTCGTAAACGGAGTGCGTCATAAACAGAGTGTAAACGTGGGAATTTGGTGAGAGTGGGAGTTCGGTGCAGAGGAGGAAGGAGGGGCTGCTTTTGTCTCCAATACTTGTAGTGGTTCGTGTTACCGGTGACTATTTAATTTAATCTACCTATAGCTTAAACTAGATCAAGTAATTATTGAAAAAAAATCAAAAATATAAGCAAAGTTGATTAAATACATAAAATGTAATTAATTAAATTTAGAAAACAAGGTTTGATAGGGATGGCAGTGCAGGAGGTGTGCCGCAAACTGCAGCATGTGGGTGCTTGTGGGAGCATCGCGATCCCGGACAACCACATCTGCAGTAAGCATCTCGAGGAACTTCTGCTTAGAGTTGTTGAGCTGGACTCCGAGATGCAGACATTGCGGGGCATCAGGGAGGGGGCGAGTTACCTGGACACATTGGTCCAGGAGGCAGTTACACCTCTTAGGTTAGGAACTGGTATAGATGTGGTTAGTGGTCATGGACAGGAGTGTGTGACTGCAAGCCAGACAGGTGAGGCGACCTCCAGGTGAAGTGATGTAGGAGCCTCGGCCTTTGCCATTATCCAACAGGTATGAGGTTCTTTCGGCCTGTATGGATGAGGTCAAAGTCTGCAGAGTGGATGAGCAAACTGACCACGGCACT